>NMRB01002628.1:34160-48273 GCA_002633025.1 Notospermus geniculatus | reverse complement strand
GGGGGTCTCATTGTTTGCTTAATTAGCTGATTAATGAAAGATGAAAGCACATCGTTTTCAATTCAGATGTGTAGAACAAGAGTAGCAATTTCATAGAAATACATGAAATCGATGCTACCTTTTTGCCTGAAGAAAATATGAATTGTTTTCAGTCGCCATTTGCAGTGCGCTTCCTTATGGCTACCGCCCCCTTAATTCTTCTTTATGGTGTTACCAGTATAATTTTCTTACAAGATATTGCAGGGGAAATAACATATGCGTTTTATCCATTCAACTAGGTGAACTCTGCATCATGTTCCGCAGCACGCACCTGAGGTGTATTGACAGGAAATTAAAAAATCGACGACACGAACCCAAGAAAAGGCAATCACGCCATTTTCGCAATAAGTTCGAGCTAATTGCAAGATTAATTCATGAAAATCTGAGCTAAGATGTTGTGACAAGTAACAAGAAAGCATAAAGAACTTGTATCGGTTGGTAGAGTCAGGTTGATGCAAAGTCGTGTTAAAGCCCCGCAGTATTGAATTTTACGATATTTTCAAAATGTTAGGAGAGTTCACATAAGAGGTCTCATAGCATGTGAAGGTCCCGAAAATGCTTGTCTGATACGTATTTCAGAGAATCAAGGCCTAGTTTTCAGCACACATTATAAAAAGCTGCAGGGAGAGCCCTAATGTATTCGGGGAGAGCGCAGTACATTTTACACGTCATGACGTCGTGCAAGGCGTCAAGAATCGCGGCGATGATTTGCGTTTTTCACATTCAATACAGTGGGGCTTTAAATTCCTTCAAGAAATTTCCTCCCCTCCAATAATACAATGGGTAATATGAATAAAACTGGCAAATACTTTTACTGCAGAGTTGTACAGCATAGCGCAGTGCATTTGTACTGCAAAATCCAGGTAAAAGCATTTACTCGTGAGGTCAGCGGGAAGATGGTTGATTCATGTGATAGCTCCATCCTGTACTACCAAGTATTAAACTGATGTGGATGGTGAAGCTATTGCTTCAGTTGATTATCCCCCACTGATCACGGTCGTCCAACTGCCGTCTACCACTGGAGGAAAATGTTCTGAGAAATTGGGTCAGCAGCCCTCCTTACACTTTTCAGTCCGGGGCCGACCGCACAGAAAGTCCGATAGTGCTACCGGTGCCTATCGGCAGATAGTTATAACGCATTTTCCCATTAACTAAACCGCCGATAGGCACCGAAAGCACTATCGGACTTTCTGTGCGGTCGGCCCTGGTTTCTCCATCAGACTGAGCACTTTACACTACAAATCCGATATGAGTACGAAACCCGGCGACAGACGTCGCCACCTGTACTTGCGCAGAACGAGCTTTCCTGTCATCCATGATTGCCGGAGGTACAAAACCACTGGTCGCCAATGGCTGCGCCCATGATTTTGGCATGTTCTTTATCAAGTTTTAGGAGGAATACCGGTGAAATATGAAGGTCCGACAAGTTTTGTCAGTTTGTGGTGGCAGAAAATTGAATCGTTTGAGCCTCAACGATTTTTATTGATGACAGACAGTAAAGACGACAAAAAGGCGACAGCCAAGAATTGGTGTCAATAGACCACTAGGACTGTTGACATTTAATAACGTACACGTCCGTCCAACTTTTTTTTCATTCAACGAGCCGTATAACAGGAAATATCAAATGGTGGATGTAAGAGACTGTACGCCTTACGAAATCCAATTCCAGTAAGGATGTAACACTTTTTATTCATGGGCTAGACGTTCCAAAACACATAAGCAGTTTTTTTTACTTTTTACATACTCTTTCATCAACCTTAATAAAAGTTGTATATGTAAAGGAATTGGCACTAATTAACAGGATGTTGTTTATCAAACACTTTCTTTGATCAAAAGTGTTACATCTTTATACAATAGGGAGGTTTCGCAAGCGCCCGGTTAGGCCCTACGACGACGTTTATCTATTCTGTGGGTCTACCCAAACAATAGATAAACGTCGTCGCATGGCCTAACCGGGCGCTTGCGAAACCTCCCTATTATCCAGGGCGGGCCGTCACGAAACTCCGATAGCACTAACAGTGTCTAACAGAGAGGTATGCAATGGCTTTTACCATTACAGAATTTCTCTGTTAGGCCCTGTTAGTGCTATCGTAGTTTCGTGGCGGTCGGCCCAGGTTTTTACGGGCTGTTAAAGCATTAGACTTGTCTCGCCATACTGTCCTTTAAGGATGGTGTATATATCTTTTTTGTAAGCAGGCATCGTCATGTTGTAGCAAAATGCATTATTCAACACTGTTATCTGACTGATGTAAAAAAACAACACAAGTTTTGACCGCTTTCGTGTTTTATAAACGTTAAGTTACATGTATGATAAACAAGTTTCGGTCAGTGAGTGAATTCTTTTTCATCTTTTCTATGTTTTGTCTCTTCAGATCAAATATTAATACATCTGAGTAAGGAAATCGTGCGACAAGGTAAGACATGTTCTTTTTTGCCAGTGAAATCGATGAGCACTACCACTGGTCAAGCTTCCAGCCATAAACTGTTATTGCGCAATGTACAAGGCACTCATAGCTAAAAGCCGTCACATATTGGGGTAGGTTTACATATGTAACGCAGAAAACCAGAAAACGTGTCAATGCAATGTCTCAAGTATGTCTGCCGGTCCATGTATACCTGACACACTTCTCAACGGCTTCACGTCCCGATGGCGGATCCTCAAACGTTGAAAGTGTTCCGAGGCTGTCCAGTAATTCATATCGACTACTACCTTCACCTTGGCATGTCCATGTCATCAATTTATAACCAAGACAGGCAGGAGTGTGCCAACTCCCACTCAGGCGGGAACAATATTGACTCAAAATATCGATGCTTTTAAGATCTCCAATAAGAGTCAAATAATTGACATATCCAATTGTAGCCTGTTGCTGTATATTACCTCAAGTAGAGCCATAAAAACGTCTTACTTGATAAACCTGTGTCGGCGAGAGAAGAATAATTTCAAAGTTCCAGACATCTTTTTTTTATTTTATCACTTCGACGCAGTTGTGTAATCGATACTTTAAACATAAATCGGGCTATATTTGTTCATGTCTAACAATGCGAAACAAATTTCATCGGAACAGCCAATTTTTTTTTCGAACGGTAATAATCCGTTCTCTGTCCCCTTTTATCTCCCGTGTTTGATTATGCTCTTTCGTAATGCCATTTACGTCGTTGAAATTTACATCGACAAATGTTTGTAGTTCTCCAGGACTTATGCTTTTAAAAGAAACGTCGGGTAGAACATTAGACTGTTCGTGTTTGCCTTTGTAATAAACGGAAGAAGTTCTCAATAGTTGATGCGTTCTTTTTCAAGCAAATACTGTTGAAATGTACGCATACGCTGTATGTTAAAAAGGAAACACGGATGACGAAATTTAGAGTAAAATGTTTGTACAAAGCTTCCAGTGAGTTGCCTTCCATCTGCCGTGAAAATGCTATATCACTTAGGCCTACGTAATGTCATAAACACTGTGTTGTGTGTCGCTAGTGGCCTATACATGTATTTCCAATTGAAAAAACACAGTTGTAAGGTCACAGATTGCCGTGGTCCTGGAGTTTCCTGTTGGTGATGGTCGGCATTGTTGACCACACAGCAGGCTGTTGATATCTTCGAATCGAAGTCCCGACATTGACGCTTTTGATATGATATTATAAATGTTGTAGGAGCTAGATCCCAGCAAAGCCAGGTTTCTGTGAGCTTACAGCTGCGATTTTGGTGTATATTCAACTACATGTAGATCTCCGCACAACGAAGTGAGCATCTCGTTCCGAACTTTGCGATGTTGAACTCGTATGCATGGTTTACTCTCCATATACATTGTTGTTGGTGTTAATACGATGACACAATACCAAATGGAAGGCCTGGATTAACTGACTTACGCAGTTCTGCAATCGCCTCACTGATAACAATGAAAATAGGATGGCGAACAATGAAAATAGGAGAGCGAACAATAGGGTTTACCGTGCGATGTATGAGCTGAAAACGGGGGATTTAGGACCAATTCATACTTTACCACCGATTGGCCTGCGGAATTGGACCGTATTCTAAAGTCTGGCAACATCTATCGACCTAATGGAATGCGGAAGTCATGTAATGTGACACAGCTTTGCGGTTTATAATCATGCCTGTCGATCACTTGTGGTCGTTCCCCGATTGTTCGCGTTGTCCACCGGTCATTCAATAGCCGCGTGTGATTAAAGGTCCGTGGAAAATCCAACGATCAATTTCCTAGCTTCCGCATTCCATTAGGTCAAAGATAGATGTTGCCAGACTTTAGAAGCTTCCTTAACTCTAAGGTTACCTTTAGCTATTGTTTGCAGGACAGAATAGGCCTACAAAAGCTTAAAGTGGACCTTTGCGTTAAGGAGGCTTCTAGAATACGGGCAATTGTTATTTCTCGCCTTGCACGCTGGTTCGAAATAAAGCATTTTCCATTCCACATACAGGTTGGCCTGAGTACATCTACATACGATTTGCCCAGAGCATTGATTACTCGTTCGGCAACCAATCTGAGTAATCAATGATTTGCCTAGCTTCACGCTTTCATCGATACCCCCACAGCGCTTGAAACAAAAGAGTTCGGTCGTCTAAGCACATAGTCTCACCTAAATTGGTTATTTCCGATATTTTAGGAGCCGGGCGATTCCTATAATTGCTTGGCTAGACGTTCGGCGCTTGTCGAGTAATTCTTCAGCGACAAGTGATGCACAATAGAGGGTACTCGACAGGTAGATCGGCCTACGGTCGAACATCTTAAAAGACACCTCCGGGACTGACAGGTGTTGTATTTACATTGTAATGTTGGCACCACGGTAGACTAGTGGCTTGGGTATCTGGCTAGCGGTCATGAGGTCCCTGGTTCGAATCCCACTGTCGTCGTGAGACTCTGGGAGGTCTGATTGCTTACCTTGCTCACTTCACCCAGCTGTAATGAGTATACCGGTCTGAAATGCTCAAATTGTAACGCTGAATGAGCACCTCCTCTGAGTTTTACTGAAAAGTTTCAGGAGAGACCAGTGTGATAGAATGTAATGCCTCCGATTTCCTGATGTCCCCCAGCATTGTTTTTCAGGGAATTAAGGGCCTTGGTCTTTCTAGATTCCAATTCAATGGTGCCGCGTAATCCTTAATATTGTTGGGGGACATCCTATATCGCGAGGCATTAGATTCTGTTACACCGGGCGGGTTAAAGTTTGAATCGGATGATAACCTCTACCGTGTTGATATCAGGCTATAAACCCAAATTTTAACTTTAACCTTTAGAGGGATCTTGAACGGGGCAAAAGGGGCCAAAATTAGCTTTAAAAACTTCATTCAAATCTGCACAAGTTCCATGACGCAAGCAGTGGTTAATTTTACTAGAATACCTCGAAAGGGCTCATCATTTGGCCATCAAATAACATAAATTGGATTTCATTAAGAATACGTTTCGAGCTTATTAATTTTACCGCTACCTGCATGTAACGTTTCCAGACCAATAAATTTCAATCACGGCATGAGTATTTACCAAACTTCCCAGCAGCAGACGAGCTAACTAATATCCGCCGATGGAGTTATTGAGGTAACGTGTTTTCATCGAACTGAAAGTTACTGCACGTAGCACTTGGCGTTTTTATTGCATCATTCACGGGTCATGAAACCGTTATGTCAATACTTCATACGGGGATATCCTCTAATGTTTGCCCCGGCTCTATATCACTGTTCATGCACACAAAGTTTCTTTCCCAAACTTGATAGGACTGTTGCGTTCTGAATTTCTAAAGGGTACTTCTATAGTAGCAATAACGCACCCCCCACGAAGTCTAAATAGGGAGTTTAGGAGATCACACGCTAACGAAAACATTTACGTTAACGATATTTTTTGTACATGAAATACATGCAAAAAATAGCGTTAACGTAAACGTTATCGTTAGCGTGTGATCTCTTAAACTTTGCATTCTTGACGCAACAACGTCTACTTTATTCTCGTTGCCAAGGGTGAAACGTTCAGTTGCGTATAAATAGAGAAACCGGAACGCGCTGAAACGAAAAATCTTTTGTGTTCCAGTGGGTTTGTACAAAATAAGGAATGCAGTGAAACGGAAAATTGACAGAGTAGGTTCCCACCCTCGAGATGTCGGTGATGGAAATTCATGAAGAGTGTGGTCATAAGTACGTTCTATTCCACTGCAACTTGATCATATATCAATGTGTGTCTTAGAAACGGGTGTATTGGGAAGTGCACTTGTCCTTCGGGTTATATCAGGTGAAATCGACTGTAATACAGTGTTATTGATCTCGTTCCGTGTGTTTAGGTTTCAATCCGACACCTTTGACGGAACAAAGACATCGCTAGTAGGCGAGGCGATCCTTCTCCTGAAAGATGGAGATAACACACATACGTGCCGTGTGTCCGTGCTCACGCGTCCTTCGATCTTTCGATCCTGGCTTTTCCACAGAGGGAGGCCTTCGATTAGAAAAGCAATTGTAAGATATTATTCTAATATTCAATAAAGATTTAGACCAATATGCCAAGGTTGTTACAAGCCGTGGTTACACTACATAAAAATACCCGTGTTTTTCCAGACCCGTGTCAAACNTGCACACAAAGTTTCTTTCCCAAACTTGATAGGACTGTTGCGTTCTGAATTTCTAAAGGGTACTTCTATAGTAGCAATAACGCACCCCCCACGAAGTCTAAATAGGGAGTTTAGGAGATCACACGCTAACGAAAACATTTACGTTAACGATATTTTTTGTACATGAAATACATGCAAAAAATAGCGTTAACGTAAACGTTATCGTTAGCGTGTGATCTCTTAAACTTTGCATTCTTGACGCAACAACGTCTACTTTATTCTCGTTGCCAAGGGTGAAACGTTCAGTTGCGTATAAATAGAGAAACCGGAACGCGCTGAAACGAAAAATCTTTTGTGTTCCAGTGGGTTTGTACAAAATAAGGAATGCAGTGAAACGGAAAATTGACAGAGTAGGTTCCCACCCTCGAGATGTCGGTGATGGAAATTCATGAAGAGTGTGGTCATAAGTACGTTCTATTCCACTGCAACTTGATCATATATCAATGTGTGTCTTATAAACGGGTGTATTGGGAAGTGCACTTGTCCTTCGGGTTATATCAGGTGAAATCGACTGTAATACAGTGTTATTGATCTCGTTCCGTGTGTTTAGGTTTCAATTCGACACCTTTGACGGAACAAAGACATCGCTAGTAGGCGAGGCGATCCTTCCCCTGAAAGATGGAGATAACACACATACGTGCCGTGTGTCCGTGCTCACGCGTCCTTCGATCTTTCGATCCTGGCTTTTCCACAGAGGAGGCCTTCGATTAGAAAAGCAATTGTAAGACATCATTCTAAAGTACATGTACATGTATTCAATAACGATTTGATATTCAAAGTTGTTACAGTCTGTCGAGCTGCTTCGGCGAATTGCCGATGACATGCCAAGTCACACTGTGGCGACTTACAATGTAGGCGGGCGAATCCCCGCGAACTAGAATGAAATGGTCCATGGACCATGTACATACATGTACCTCTTTCTGTCATTTGACTATTATGTCCAAAGGGGTGAGCACATGATCCATGGGGATTCGCCCGCCTAAAGGCCCGTTTCCACTATAGCGGATTCTGCCGCGTCTTGCGGCGAGCGGAGCGGTTTTCACAGGCAATGGGATGATCAATAGGCCATTGTATTGTTAAACCATCGAAGGACTATCCAAAGCCCTGTGAAAACCGCACCGCTCGCCGGAAACCGCCGCGGAATCCGCTAGAGTGTGACACGGGCTTTAGGCAGAGTTCACATACATGTAGGAGGTACGGTATAGACTGTTAGAAAGAAGAGAAGAATTTAACAGAATTTCCTGGCAGGAGAGTTTCAAGCACTTTCTGTGGAATTACAGGAGCCACTTTTTTAGTTAAATGCATTGCATCTGAACCAATGACCTGCGTTTTATGTTACACCTATAGGAGGGACGTTCCAAACAAAGGGTCATGGGCAATGACGTAATATTCTTTTGACCCTGAATCCTTTCTGTAAATTTATAGAAAGTGCTTGAAACTCTGCTGCACAGACTATTCTGTAGAATCTTCTGTTTTTTCTAACAGTGTACGATCACGCCGGTTGAAAAGCTTCACAAAGGGTTTGCAACCGTGAAGCCATTGTTACCGGCGTGTCCGTATACCGTATACCTCTATGTGAATTCAGCCTTAGGGCGCTGCTCCAACGTGAGAGTTTATTTCTCACAATGAGCTGCATCTCTACCTTCTGACAAGTACACCCTAAAAAATTTCTCGTCGTACTTACAAGCTGGAACTCGTTCTCAGCAGTATGCTTAAATTGACAGGGTCTATCTTGTCAGTTGACAAGTTTTAAACTTATCATCCTCGGAAAAAGACATCTTATCATTGAAACAAATACATGTACAGTACATCTTGTCATTCAGGCTAAACAAAATTTAAAAATTATGCGCCAAGAGACTGTTATACGGTAGTTACAAGTACTAACAACAGGTACATATGACAGAAAAACCCTACCTAATTTCAGAACCTACGACGGGATTCGAACCTACGACCTATGAAACATACATGTACAAACTACATGTACGAGACATAACCCCTAAACCCAGGCGGCTAATGAGGCAACGATGCTGACGGCATGGTTAGAGTTTGAAATTGAGCGATGGATGGGAGGGAAGAGCATGCGCAAAAATAACTAGAGATCTTGTCAACTGGACAAACTGAACTCGTCACAGAGATGTGCGATTCGCCATGACAAGTAAATCGTGTCATGAATGACGTAACTCGTCAGACTGACTAAAGCATCTTGTCAATTTTCGCAGACAAGTTGCGGTGACAAGAATTTTTTGAGAGTGTAATCCAGACACTTTAATTTCTAAACCACTCTTTAGACGGCGCAGGGCCGTGAACCTGGGTCACTGACCGTTCCAGTTGCCAGACGGTATTTTCCGCTATGGAAGTCGGTTTCCTTAGCTAGTCACAGCCGATATCTGTTCTCAGGGGAGTGACCACTAAACATTTAAGCCGTGTGACAGATGCACATATCGTAGTGACAGCCTCGGGAGATAAAAGAATGGACGCATGACATTCTCACAAACCTTGTATCATGATATTCTCAAAATGCGCTCAATACTTCCGTAGTCTGTTTGACGCCCGTACAAGCATATCCGATGTCTGAGGGCTTTGTTGTCATGAAGTTAAAGCAACACCGCGACAGCCTTTGATGCCCTCTTCAACCATTCGCCTCACCTGACGAGCCATGATTTCTTAACGACTCAAGCAGCTGACAAAGGGGCAAGGACTCTGTGAACCACCCCACTTTGACTGGATCAGTTATACGTGGAAGGGTTCCCGAAGTCTTTTACCAGCTTCTGATCACGTCAGATCTAACTGGCTTTGTACTATATAATCGTACGTGTTGTCTTTACACAAGGCGACCAGTGAATGGGGACGTCACTGTATTGATATCATTACCTTTTGACAGAGAGTTTTCGGAAGGCGTCCGAAACGCGAAACGCGAAACGCCAAAGCGAACGCCAATCCTATTTTCCGATGCCACGAAGACAGCACCGAACAAAAGGATAGGCATAGACAAAAGGATAGGCTTAGACGTTCGCGTTGGGGTAGCGGGGGCTTTGCGAAACCTCTCTATTGAATCAGTCTCTTACATGTGGCAGTCCATCTGGCTTCGAAACCTCCCTTTAGATCAGCTGTAACCTAAACCTGACAGTCATCCCCAAAAGGACTGTCACCTAACACACAATAAAATCCTATATTCCACATCTAGTTTCAGCATACCAAAAAAAATGTAAAACTTGTTTTGCTTGGGGTACTATTTTTGTCGATGCAACGAAAAAATTCGCTTTTAATGGTGGTGAAGTTTTTTAATTTTTCGTCAGGTGGCCCCTCGACCCCTGCCGGCACTCGCGCCCATGCATATCGCGCGTTCCACTTTCGCTTTCGCATCGGCGCCTCTCCTTTTTCAGAACCCTGGATCCGCCCGTCAACCAGACCCCATATTCCCGGGCCAATCACTTTGAAACCATACCGCTTTGTTGTCAACCAGTCAGTCGTCTGCCTTTTTGACTTCTAACAAAAATGACAACAAAGTTTTAACTGTGTCTGTTTTCCTCGAACGTATTCCCACAAACATAACTCACACAAACACAACGCTTATGGCAAAAAAGTCAGTTTCTTTATCACCTTACGTGTAGTAACGTGATTTCTGCAACAAATGCAATAATCACTAACAAGATTACCGTAACAAAAAGTGTAGCTCGTATTAAATAACGGCCTTCAATTAACACTATTTGAAGTCTGCATATCTTGTATACATAAACCAATCAAATCATTTGTTTGCTGATTTATTGAATAAATAACTGTAGATGATCGAATTTTAACGTACTCTAGATTCCCACTTACCTGTCCCATTCCTGAACTCGGAAAAAATGACCAAATCCTAAGTTGGAAGATCGCACTTCTGTCATTCTTTGCCAGGCTCGGGAGTGGGACAAGTGAACAGGGCTGGGTTGCACAAAACTCATGTTAGCGCTAACATGATGTTAGTGCTAACATCATGTTAAATGACGTAAAATGACAATGGATTTTGACGTCATCTAACATAAAAGTTAGCGCTAACACCATGTTAGCGCTAACATGAGTTTTGTGCAACCGGCCCCTGGACATTACTGTTTCTGACCATACACCCACCCCGTTATCTTCAACTCAGGATTTAGTCATTTTTTCCTAGTTCAGGAACGGGACAGGTAAGTGGGAATTTAGAGTATTTTATTAAAATCATAGGTTCACGATAGCTAGCCGTCGATTCGAATTTTTGTTCAAACACGACTAGAGGAAGTTTGTTAGCAACAGTTAGATAATAAAAATAAGGCGTTATGGTTTTGATGAGAATGGTATGTGACGTCAGAATGTTTCCAGGTCTCACTACACAGTTTTGGTGGGGAGGATATGGCACTGAGCATGTCACTTTCACGCGAATTTCTTTAAACTCATGTTCGAACAAAAATAATGTACGAATCGACGGCTAGGGTAGCTCTCATGAAAGTATGCGGCCTTCGGATATGTCCTCCCGGCTCATACGAGTCCAGAATAAAAGTGCACAAAAATCTATAATGAAAATTTTTAGCTGAAAACATAAAAGTACACTCTATTTGCGATTCTGTTTGACACGATTTATCTGCCAGATGTAATCTCACATCCTGAATCCCCGTGTGATTTCATCGGACAGTAAAAGTCGCAACAGAGACAGATTGCATTTTAACACTTTGGATGTTGGATGATCAGGCGGTGACAGAATTGGTCCGTTGTTGAGTTTGTTACGTCTAGAGCGGCTATCAATCAATCATTCTATCGGTTTAGATTTAAGTTGCCCATATGCACGGAAATGAAGAAGGACACTATTAGAGTGACTTGTTTGTACAGGCTGTTGCCATGGCTTAGAAAACAGGAATTAGATTTTTTAGGCTCCTCTTGGACACAGTCAAGCTGTTGCTTGCTCGGAGTTCAAGCCGTGATCTCTTCCACAGGAGTTGTGAAGCACAAGCAAAAGCCGTGTTACCGGGAACCATCCTGCTGCGCGGCTGTTCAGGCAGCAACTTGTTAACGTAGACATGGTGGAGTCCGGGATGGCTTCCTGCTGAGAGAGTCTGTCTCAAAGATATACCGTTACCAGGTCATAAAAAATTTACAAGGGAGAAGAAGCTTCTTAATATTTTCAATTTAGCATGATACAGACAAGCAGACTAAGTGCTCTACTATCATAATATGTATTTTTAATTTCGCAGTCTCAATGACTCAAAGTGTGACAGCATGTTCCTTGAACCTAGGTTCGATTGCAACAATAGACATTTTTCATAGTTTTTTTCTTCATGTTGGTGTTTGTTAGTTCTTTGAGTGACATTTTAGATAGGTGGAACTAAACATTGAGAAAATTCTTTGGTTACTCTATCTACATTTCGTCAACCCAGAATTAACAGGGTCTAAGTGCATTATTTACTTGACCCTCACTACCTGTGCTTATAAGGGACTAAAAGCACAGGGAATTTGGGTCAAGCTAAAAATGCACTTAGACCCTGTTAATTCTCGGTTGACGATTTATTATAGAAACACAACGTTTCAACCAGTGTACCCTGGCCGTAATGTTTGGTGTTTGTTGTTGCTGCATTGTTAAATGTTGCTTCATTGTATTTAATATCTAAACAGGAAAAAATTAACAAATAAAAAAAATATGGTAGGAGTTGGCTGGAATTCCAGGGAAAATGACGAGGCCGGCAATAGCACACCGCCCAGTTTCTATTTTTACCAACGAAGGTCGGACAAATATTAGATAACAAGTAGACTTTACTGAGTGACCACATTGTCGATGGTGAGACAGGACAAAAGCAGGGTCGGACAAACACAATGAAATTGACACGTCCGACGTCACTCGGGCGGTTCGCTATTGGTGATGTCTGTATAATTGAGTCACTAATAAGACTTTTTTCGCATAACCTTTCATGTTGGACAACGGGTTTTGACAATGCACAGAATAAATTCATAAGAGGACCATGGACGTCGAGGTTTTTTACACTTTCTGTCGTCTCAATGGCTCTGATGTTTTTAATACTCCGAGTAATGATGCAGTTCTGAGGAGGCAGATCTCTAGACAAGCTGCTGTCAAGAGGGCGAAGCCTGTTCATCTTGTCGCATACTGTTGTTGTTCAGGAATTTTTTCAATGTTTACTTGCACTTTGGGCTTTGTGTTCGACTTCTCCCCATCCCTTTGTCATGTCGGTTGTTTAATATCGCTGTAAAACTGTCGTCGACTTGGTGGACTTGTTGACCGTTTCAAGACAAAGCAAGTCACTTTTATGGGTTTTTCTAGCGGCAGGTCTTCCGTTCCAGTATCCTGGCCCCGTATTCATAAAACTACTTAAGTCTTAGTATGACACTTATCCTTTGTTCAACACAAAAGATAAGTATCATACTTAGACTTAAGTAGCTTTATGAATACGGGTCCTGGAATACAAGTTATCGAGTGGTTGGTAGCGCTCGCTTCTTTGTCATCGCACACAAATATTAAATACATGCATATAGGTGACAACGCAGTGCTCAGCAAAATAGCTCCAAATATGCATGTCCACTCAAACGAGTGTGCAGCAATACAGGTCCAAATATACATCTCCACTCGCACTATAGTACTCACACAGCATAGCTACAAAAAGGACGTAGGCTGTAGACCAACGTCTCAGTTCACACTACAGGGTGGGCCAGAGAAAATGTCCCTCGAACCTTGGAGGAACGTCAGGTTTTATTCCTCCCTCCAAGCTCGAGCAATAGCATTCTATTGTTTCCCTACTGTTCGAGGGACACTTTCTCTGGCCCACCCTGTAGTGCTCAATACAATAGCTCCAAATAGGCTACATCTCAACGCACACTCGTGCTCAGCAAAATAGTTCCATACATCCACGCCAGCACTAGCACCAGCAAAGTTGCTCATTAATATTTAATATGGACGTTGAGATCAGCGACTTATCACGGATCCTTATACGTATACGGATAGATTTCTGTACAACGAGGACAAATTTTGTGAACATTTCGATCCGTATACGTAAAAGGATCCGTGATAAGTTGCTGATCTCAACCTCCCTATTGTCAATTTCTCGGCTTATACCGAAACGGAACTCCAATAGATAGCCATTCTTACTGATATCATAGATATATTCTCGCTTCAATCAAGAGCAATATCCCTTAGACGTCGTAATTCATCTTATAATTTCGTCATTGCCAACGTGATTTATACGCATACGTTAATTATGAACAGTTTAGCAGCTCATGAAATGC
The DNA here is from genome assembly GCA_002633025.1 of Notospermus geniculatus. Lineage (NCBI taxonomy): Eukaryota > Metazoa > Nemertea > Pilidiophora > Heteronemertea > Lineidae > Notospermus > Notospermus geniculatus. Next base: position 34,392 of record NMRB01002628.1, on the reverse strand, counting down.
CAAGATGGTCATTAATTGGGCTCTCATTTGCCGTTAATGGGTAACTTAACGTTTTCTCTTTACATCATGAGTGATTTGGCAGCTACGACATTACCGGGAACAGGGGGATAGCATAATTGGCCGCCATGTCGTCGACGCATATTAGGACTTGCTAAGACGGCTATTGAGCTCAGTAACGTGAAATGGGGAGCACCATTTGGTCACATGATGACTTATAGAGCAGACGTGACAC
>NMRB01002628.1:20874-33797 GCA_002633025.1 Notospermus geniculatus | reverse complement strand
AAAATATGAGTTTGTCGACTCCACTTGAGAATAAAATGGCGATCATAAGGCTAATCATGACTGAGGCAGACACATGGAGCCGGGGACACATAGAACCCGGGACACATAGAACCCTGCATACAAATAACTCCTTTAGGGACACATAGAACCCTCTATAAAAATAACTGTCTTTAGGGACGCATAGAACCCGGGACGGAAAGGACCCGGGACGCATAGAACCCGGGACACATACATGTAGGGACGACCCCTACTAGATCATTTCAAACCCACGCGGCAGGACGAACACTTGTCTCATATTGGAATTGTCAGCGTTCATTTGTGTCAACGCAGCTTCAAGTTCAGTCGAAAGCTGCGAGTACACTGGCAACATATGGTTTCAAACATTTTTAACAACATTTCTGAGCAACATCTTTTGACCCTGCATACTGGCCAACAAATCGGATCAACATTTGAACAACATGTTGGAAAAAGCCTTCCACCCGTGCACACTACTGGACAACGTTGTTTTTACTCTGAATTGAAAAATGTTGCCACTACAGGTCAGTTCATCGTAAAGCCTCCTGCTCATGACCAAGCCTACACAATCCATCTTGTCCAAACAACGACTGCGTCTTTAGCCTTGTCCCAATCATGTCATCTTTTGCGTTAACTCATAATGAACCTGACCCCTACTTGACCCCACCTCCGTGGCAATCAGAACTCGTGAAACAAATCGCCGTTCGGCACTTTCTCTTCTCTTCCAGCATACATTTGTAACACGGATTTTGATTGGCACGTCGCTTAGCCTTCGCAACCGATGATTGGCTGAGGCCCTAACCGCCTCAGAAGCGGGAAATGTGATGGATTCAAACCAGGCAAGATGGGCGTCAGGCCAGATAGACTGGTGAGAATCAGATGACACATTCACGACTGGATACAGCTGGTGCTTTCATAAAATGGTTGCAATTATAGTACTAGATTAATTAATGAGACTTATAAGTTACTAACGGAAAATGGCAACAGGTGGGTAGGACGTAACGTGCCTGACCAACAGGCATGGCCTAAAACTTGCACGCGATGGTAGACCAGCACAATGCTTTTCCTGCGTCTACGGACATGAATCAGCCTAATCCCAAGATTACCGCTCAGAAGCCTAATGATAGTGAGACTCTCACACAACAGTCTGAGGAAACCGTGTGAACACGGACCTCGTTATGCCCTGCATAAGAGACGGCAGTTGCTAATGATAGTCGTCGCGAACTTCATTAGTGGTATGTCTTCGGTGATTACCCAGTCCCGCTTCCAGTTGACTTTGTTTAGCGTCAACTGCACGGTGTGGAACGGTGTCGGCGATGCCCTGGGTTCTTCCATCAGGGTAAATTGGGAGTGCTCGCTCGTCAAGTGCAAATGGTCTGTTCGGAACACCAATATCAGCAATGGCCGTCCGTCAATACTCGAACGAGAATCATCAATAAGAAAGTAAATAAGTATACAATGATGGCTACGGTCGTTGAACAGTCCTCCTGAGCAGACGAGACTGTACTCGTTAGTTTTCTCATTATTAATGTCCACTTTGATTATCACAACATTATCTGTGTTTGAACCTATTCTTGGTACAAGATGGCCGGACAGGGCTGGGAACGCGTGACGGGGCATTTGTGTTAACTAGGCCTAAGCCCGCTGGCAATTTTGCTAGCAACGCCCTTCTACAAGCAACCGTTTTGCTTTTCACCGCACACGATCGAGGCAATGCCATTGAGCAAGGTATGGCGAAAAGCAAGGCGTCTGCTTGCAAAGAGCGATGCTAAAGGGGCTCACAGGTGGACATTGCGTCTTGAAGCAACTCGACGGATCCGTCGCAGATCAAAAAACCACAACTCGCAGGTCGACATTTCAGCGACTGAGAGGAACTCGGAGCAACTGGCAGTCACCTCGAACAGCACGCTTATGTCGACAGCGCGTCTTCCATGCCCTCGGTCCATTCCAACAACTAGTCGCCGAAAAGTAGGACATGGGCAACTCGAAGCAACTAGTGGATCCGGCAGTTGCTCGGAGACGCAAGCGCACTCAGGTCGACAAATTCGGCAGACTGATCAGTCACTCCGAGGTGCTTCCATCGCCGGAGAGCTAGTTGCCGCGAGTTGCTTCAAGACGCAATGTCGACCTGCAAGCCGCTTAAAATCAAATGTTTTTTGAGCGGAGTAAAGGCTTGCTAGCGATGAGCGACGGGTTATTTCGTGCCACTGTAAACGTCGCACATGAGGCAGACTCCTTGCTGACAATAAAATAGCACGAAAGTTTGCTTCGCGTGCTGCAGGCGTTTTGCAAAAGGGCTGAAAAGTTGAGGTATAAACGAACAAAGAGTGATCCAACAATAAAATAGAACAACCAGTGTTCTATTATTATCATTCGTTGACTTGACTTGGCTTTACAAAAGGTCTTTCACAGTCAGTCGTTTTAGGCACATTTGGCCAACACAATACATGGAGGGGACAAAAGACACAGCTATTCTGACAATTGTCCCACGGATCACTCTCTGCTGGTGTATGCCTTAAAAGTTTCCAGCCCCTTTATACCCATTCTTATTTTGATTGTGTAACATTCTTGACATAAGATGTCACTCGTTGTACCTTTCAGAGGGCCTTCACCCTGTTTGCTCAGCGCTCGTCTTTTTCCTCAAGAGATTAACACAATATCAATGAGTTGTCTCAAGAACACATGTTCATTATGGGCCGTATTCACCAAGGGTGATCATCGCGCGATTAAAACTTAGACGCGTGTAACTTCACTAAATGCACACACTTCCACCATGCTTTTGAAGAAGGTACACGCGTCTAACTCTTAATCGCGCGATGATCACCCTTGGTGAATTCGGCCCTATATCTTTATTTGTCGACCGTGTTTACACTTGTTTGATATACTGTCGGTTGTCACTTGTAGAGTAGTGTTCAAACAGCTCAATGCTACTTAATTATGCACAAGCCCTGATCGAATCAGGAACCAGTTTTTGTACAACTTTGTTAAAAGTCAAACATTAAAAAATTTGGATTCTGCACATTAAACATTGCATTCTTTATTAATTTAACTGTTCACATCGGCGTTCATTATCTAATTTGAATTTTGAATTTGAATTTTGAATATAAAATGAGTAACAAAAAATAAAAAGTGAATCGTTCACTTCTGTGTAGTAAAAATAAAAAGTGAGTCGTTCACTTCTATGTAGTAAAAAATAAAAAGTGGGTATACTGTATACTGTATTTGATATACTGTCGGTTGTCACTTGTAGAGTTGTGTTCAAACAGCTCAATACTACTTCGTGAAATTACGCACAAGTCCTGATCGAATCGGGAACCAGTTTTTGTACAACTTTTTTAAAAGTCAAACATTAAAATATTTGGATTCTGCACATTAAACATTGCATTCTTTATTAATTTAACTGTTCACATATTCGGCGTTCATTATCTAATTTGAATTTTGAATATAAAATGAGTAATAAAAAATAAAAAGTGAATCGTTCACTTCTGTGTAGTAAAAATAAAAAGTGAGTCGTTCACTTCTATGTAGTACAAAATAAAAAGTGGGTCGTTCACTTCTGTGTAGTAAAAAATAAAAAGTGAGTCGTTCACTTCTGTGTAGTAAAAAATAAAAAGTGGGTCGTTCACTTCTGTGCAGTAAAAAACAAAAAGTGAGTCAGGTACTTCTAACAAAAAGTGTGTCGTTCACTTCTATGTAGTAAAATAAGTCGTTCACTTCCATGTAATAAAAAACAAAAGGTGAGTCGTTCACTTCTGTGTAGTAAAAAATAAAAAGTCGGTCACTTCTACGTAACAGCAGCCTAGATGTGAAAGTACCACATCTTACCTTGATTAGGCTTTTGGCCAAAAACGACACCAAAGCGTAAAGCATACACACAAAATATCTGTTTTCTACGCTTCATAACATCGTTCGCCAATCTTCACAAAATGTCAATGACAGACACCGAAATCTTCAAGCAGAAATATCTAGTTCCGACGAAAAGTAAGAACTCATGAGCTTTAAAAGCAAGGTCACGTAATCTAGCAGATGGGGATTGACTTGGCTCAACATTTTTTACGCATTTTAAATAATTGACAAAACTGATATAAATAATACGCACGGCCTGTTTCGCCTTTTCCAAAGAAGATTAAGTGAAAACATGTATTTTCATCTCAACATGATTTTTTCTTAATCAACGGATGGATCAATTTTCACAAACATATCCAGCCCACGTTTCTCTCGCGATATGTGACTTTAGATTGCGGCTTTTGACGGGCAACTTCTCTGAGAAAAAAGTTGGATTGGCGTGTTCAAGTAGACGATTGTGAGTGATCTAACTGGTATAGAGGTTCTTCAATGACGTCACAACGGTCACGTGACTGCAAAGAATCGGCCATGTTGGCCGTCAAATGACCGGCGACGACACCAAAACTGTGACATCATGACATTTTGACGTCAGGGTCTGTGTTTGTATTTGACGCTGTGTTCATGCCGTGATGTCACTCACCTTTTGACGACCAATATGGTGGCATCATGTCGTCATGGAAACGTGACGTCATGTGAAGAACCTCTAGTATAGAGGCTATGCACTGACGTCATCAAATGACGTCATCAATGGGTATGACGCCACGTGTTGGATGGAAAATGGACGGAGCACGTGGTCAGATGCACTGCGTCAGCATGTCACAACGTTCCATCCAACATGGCGTCACCTCGCTGATGACGTCACGTGCATAGCCTCTATACGTCTAAGGCTTCCATTGCACAGAAATAATATATATCATTACCGGCGTCGTAACCCTGTTGGATTTTTGCCGGAGGTATGGAGTCCACGACAGGCTACTGTCCACCTGTGTGGGGTCTTTTACTTGCCCTGGCATAGACACTCAGGTACAAGGGACCACGGCTTTTAGTCCCATCCGACGGACCCTGCATTTATGTTTCACAACCTTTTTTGTACATGTCTTCGCCCGGAGTCGAACCCGCGCCGACCCATTGTACAGTTTGGTACATGTAGTCAAGCGCGCTAACCACTCGACCACCGGGCTTAGACGAACTTAGAATAAACTACGCACTTTTCATTTTTCATCCCCCCATTCAAAATCAAAATCAGAAAATGAACGCCTATAATGTGAACATAGAAAATGCAATGTTCATTCTTCAGGTTATGGATTATTCGTGCCAAAACACAAAACGAGTGAAAAATGAGCTCCAATGTAACCTTCATCTTCTGGTTCAAGTCATTTTTGGGAATGGACTGATCCTTTGTTAGTCGTGAACTGAAGAATTCAACGCATGTATAGAATACATTAATACATGAAATACATCATTTAACTATTCAGTCGCGCAAATATTGTACTATATGTATATTGGATACGCATTCTTCCGCAAGCAACATGAAAAGCCAGCTATAGCATCATTGGAAAACAGATGTTCTGAAAAAGGACGTTTTTGCGTGGCTTATGGCAGATGCCGATCGATGAACGAGCAAAAAGTAGCAGGGATTTAGCCAATTGACCGCGGGCCGGGAAACAACTGGGGATGCATCCCGGGGGCACCGGCCGTACGTTTACTACGACAGACTTCATTGAACATTTTGTTCACAAATATTTAGGGACCAACCGTGGCGTTGTGGCTCTCGCTGACGGTTATAGGAGGTCCCTGATGCTATGTCGACGCAGTGCCTTAAAGGGCCACAGCATTCCTTCCCTATCCTGCGCTGAACACACCCGCGTTAAGAGCGACCTCTATTGGCAATGTTGTTAAACTACCGATTATCAACCTCGCCCCATGGAATAACTCTCGTTCCTAGACTATCCACGTATGTACTGTATTGTAATCGTACATTCTCCAACACTGGGGCGAAAGACAAAACTACGGGTTTGGAGAATGATGCAATCATCGCCGGTGGCGCCTGCTGTCGACATAAATTGGAAATACCGTAGTCCTTGAACGGGCTCACCCCCGCCCCNACATTACTGATCTTCTAAGGAAGCATTTGTCGCAAACGAGTCAACAAAAAAAACTAAAAATATGTTCAGTCGCTGCTGTGGTCGCCTAGAAATCGCTCGAAAAATCGCCAGTGTGCGCCGCCCTTTATGCGGCACTCATTGATAACCATTTAGGTTTTTACCTCAGCAGGAAACGTTTTGGCGCATCACCATTGAAAAGCTGATTGCACGCTTGCGCAAAACAAACAGAACGAACTCAATAATTTTGCAGTCATATGTACACATGCCGTCTGCGAAGGCTGGCCCTTTTTGCGAAGATTGAATAACACTGACATTTGCTGGCATGCTCACAAGAATTAGCCTTTTTTTGTCTTATTTTAGCCCGGCCAATAACATTATTGTCGTAACCCTCCTAATGGTAATGATTTAAGATGAAAAGTATATACACAAAGGTGACATACTTTCAGATTAACATCATTGCTTTCAACACTATACTGATTCTTCAACCCTTTAAAAAGAATACAGATTTTGAGCATGTTAGTTGAGACTTAACCGAGGAAAGTAAAAGCTTGTTTACAATGCGAATAATCGCACCGGAGTTTCCGTGTTTGCTCAGCAGTTACCTCTAAGTCAGGCTTAATAAACCTCTCATCGATGTAAACTATTTGATCCAAGATATTGGAAAAGAATTTTAGAGGCATTGGTTGATAACGGGTTGACTATAATGAGGAAAATGTGACAAAAGTGATTTTTCACACCATTATTTGCATCAAAGTTATTCACTGTGGTTATTCAACTCATTGCACTCATCGAAACAAAATAATCGAGTTTCCAAATGTGACCTATTATACATTATACGCTGACACCTTGACTGATGTTTCATTTGGGCCAAGAGGAAAAATCATGTAACAAACAGCCTTCTTATATCACAGGCGACCAGGTCTGATTTTGTCGTCTATATAGGCAAAGGTTCGTGCGATTCATGCGGAAGGTGATTTGATTCCTTAAAAATCACTGTGCAGGTGCTTGAAAATGGCAATCTCAATCACAGTGGCCTGCATATGAATGGGGCTGATGTCAAACTTGAAATATTGATAAAGGAACTGTGTATATTTGCACAGCTAACTGCTGTGTATGCAGTAGCGTATAGTCTTGGATGCACGTTCAGCTAATTAATATGAATTCCACTGTGACCAATGACCGCAAAGCAGCTCAGTAATTATGCAGTGCTCCCAGAGCAGCTGATAGTGATACTGATGCAGGGCAGAAAATGGCGGGCGTACACTTGTGGTGGAGGGAGGGGTGCCTTGCGGAAAGGAGCCACCAACAAGCGATTTTCAGAAGAAAGTGGCTATTTATCGAGCCTGGCTTGCCAAACAGTACGCCAAGTTTTATCCGCACTGTCCTGAACCAGGTAATAAATTCCCTCGCTATCACCAGTCCGTTGATTAGCGCAGTGTAAAGGGTGTTGGGTCAACATCCTCAAGGTCGGGGGTTCGAATCCCGTGCAGTTGCGACCTTTATTTTTCTTTTTTTTTTCTTTTTCTCAGAAAACGTTTGCGAGTTCTTTCAAATTTCTACATGGAACAACTGGTTAATTAAGTAATCGCTTCTCAGTGGTGATACTGATAAAAATCGGCCACACACAGAATTTTCCCGTCATCCCGGGCACACCCTGGTGTCCGGACTCATCGCCATACTCTGACCTACAAACCCCCAGGGGAGTTAACTTGCGACTGACGATGTGATAATTACAAATAATCAAGGGTGCCCGATTGATTAGCGCAGTGCAAAGGGTGTTGGGTCAACATCCTCAAGGTCGGGGTTCGAATCCCGTGCAGTTGCGACCTTTATTTTTTCTTTTTTTTTCTTTTTCTCAGAAAACGTTTGTGAGTTCTTGCAAATTTCTACATGGAACAACTGGTTAATTAAGTAATCGCTTCTCAGTGGTGATACTGATAAAAATCGGCCACAGAATTGTCACATCATCCCGGGCACACCCTGGTGTCCGGACTCTCGATTGAGGCGCAATACCCCACATCCCCACTACTCCGCACGCCCACTAAACACCAGGGTTCAGAATTCAAATCAAAGTAACTGTCGCCTAAGAACTGAACCAAACAAAAAGCACTAGGACTACCCCCATCGGCCTACCCCATCCCATCATGTCTCAGCACGAATTAAGATAAATGGTGGCGCTGCGGTCGCTTTCGTGAAAATCGGTTTTCACTGTAATTGAGCCCTATTGGTTAGTATTAAATTCCTTCGCTGTGCATTAGTACTNAGTGAGTCGTTCACTTCTATGTAGTACAAAATAAAAAGTGGGTCGTTCACTTCTGTGTAGTAAAAAATAAAAAGTGAGTCGTTCACTTCTGTGTAGTAAAAAATAAAAAGTGGGTCGTTCACTTCTGTGCAGTAAAAAACAAAAAGTGAGTCAGGTACTTCTAACAAAAAGTGTGTCGTTCACTTCTATGTAGTAAAATAAGTCGTTCACTTCCATGTAATAAAAAACAAAAGGTGAGTCGTTCACTTCTGTGTAGTAAAAAATAAAAAGTCGGTCACTTCTACGTAACAGCAGCCTAGATGTGAAAGTACCACATCTTACCTTGATTAGGCTTTTGGCCAAAAACGACACCAAAGCGTAAAGCATACACACAAAATATCTGTTTTCTACGCTTCATAACATCGTTCGCCAATCTTCACAAAATGTCAATGACAGACACCGAAATCTTCAAGCAGAAATATCTAGTTCCGACGAAAAGTAAGAACTCATGAGCTTTAAAAGCAAGGTCACGTAATCTAGCAGATGGGGATTGACTTGGCTCAACATTTTTTACGCATTTTAAATAATTGACAAAACTGATATAAATAATACGCACGGCCTGTTTCGCCTTTTCCAAAGAAGATTAAGTGAAAACATGTATTTTCATCTCAACATGATTTTTTCTTAATCAACGGATGGATCAATTTTCACAAACATATCCAGCCCACGTTTCTCTCGCGATATGTGACTTTAGATTGCGGCTTTTGACGGGCAACTTCTCTGAGAAAAAAGTTGGATTGGCGTGTTCAAGTAGACGATTGTGAGTGATCTAACTGGTATAGAGGTTCTTCAATGACGTCACAACGGTCACGTGACTGCAAAGAATCGGCCATGTTGGCCGTCAAATGACCGGCGACGACACCAAAACTGTGACATCATGACATTTTGACGTCAGGGTCTGTGTTTGTATTTGACGCTGTGTTCATGCCGTGATGTCACTCACCTTTTGACGACCAATATGGTGGCATCATGTCGTCATGGAAACGTGACGTCATGTGAAGAACCTCTAGTATAGAGGCTATGCACTGACGTCATCAAATGACGTCATCAATGGGTATGACGCCACGTGTTGGATGGAAAATGGACGGAGCACGTGGTCAGATGCACTGCGTCAGCATGTCACAACGTTCCATCCAACATGGCGTCACCTCGCTGATGACGTCACGTGCATAGCCTCTATACGTCTAAGGTGGGCAACTTCTCTGAGAAAAAAGTTGGATTGGTGTGTTCAAGTAGACGATTGTGAGTGATCTAACTGGTATAGAGGTTCTTCAATGACGTCAAAACGGTCACGTGACTGCAAAGAATCGGCCATGTTGGCCGTCAAATGACCGGCGACGACACCAAAACTGTGACATCATGACATTTTGACGTCAGGATCTGTGTTTGTATTTGACGCTGTGTTCATGCCGTGATGTCACTCACCTTTTGACGACCAATATGGTGGCATCATGTCGTCATGGAAACGTGACGTCATGTGAAGAACCTCTAGTATACGTCTAAGGCTTCCATTGCACAGAAATAATATATATCATTACCGGCGTCGTAACCCTGTTGGATTTTTGCCGGCGGTATGGAGTCCACGACAGGCTACTGTCCACCTGTGTGGGGTCTTTTACTTGCCCTGGCATAGACACTCAGGTACAAGAGACCACGGCTTTTAGTCCCATCCGACGGACCCTGCATTTATGTTTCACAACCTTTTTTGTACATGTCTTCGCCCGGAGTCGAACCCGCGCCGACCCATTGTACAGTTTGGTACATGTAGTCAAGCGCGCTAACCACTCGACCACCGGGCTTAGACGAACTTAGAATAAACTACGCACTTTTCATTTTTCATCCCCCCATTCAAAATCAAAATCAGAAAATGAACGCCTATAATGTGAACATAGAAAATGCAATGTTCATTCCAGGTTATGGATGATTCGTGCCAAAACACAAAACGAGTGAAAAATGAGCTCCAATGTAACCTTCATCTTCTGGTTCAAGTCATTTTTGGGAATGGACTGATCCTTTGTTAGTCGTGAACTGAAGAATTCAACGCCTGTATGTAGAATACATTAATACATGAAATACATCATTTAACTATTCAGTCGCGCAAATATTGTACTATGTATATTGGATACGCATTCTTCCGCAAGCAACATGAAAAGCCAGCTATAGCATCATTGGAAAACAGATGTTCTGAAAAAGGACGTTTTTGCGTGGATTATGGCAGATGCCGATCGATGAACGAGCAAAAAGTAGCAGGGATTTAGCCTACTGGCCGCGGGCCGTGAAACAACTACGGGGATGCATCCCGGGGGCACCGGCCGTACGTTCACTACGACAGACTTCATTGAACATTTTGTTCACAAATATTTAGGGACCAACCGTGGCGTTGTGGGTCTCGCTGACGGTTAGGAGGTCCCTGATGCTATGTCGACGCAGTGCCTTAAAGGGCCACAGCATTCCTTCCCTATCCTGCGCTAAACACACCCGCGTTAAGAGAGACCTCTATTGGCAATGTTGTTGAACTACCGATTATCAACCTCGCCCCATGGAGAGTAACTCTCGTTCCTAGGGTATCCATGTATGCATTGTATTGTAATCGTACATTCTCCAACACTGGGGCGAAAGACAAAACTACTTTATTGGAGAATGATGCAATCACCGCCGGTGACGCCGGCTGTCGACAAAACCTGGCAATATCGTGGCCCTTCAACGGGCTCACCCCATCCCACAGAATGCTGTCTTATTTGGTACCAGCATGGCGAGAAAAGAAAAGCTTTGTTCGTAAGCTGCATACTGGGCGAAATATGTTTTAGCCGTCTGAATATAAATCTCTGCGGACCTCTGACACTAAAATAATGTGTCTGCTTCGTAATGTAGGCTCTCATGTATCATATATTGCCAAAACAGACATAACACCCTATAAATATTACAATTTTATTCGTCTCGTGGTGTCAAAATTAATTTATAACCATTCTTTAGGAAATTTATATATTGAGATTTCGCCTCCTGGAAGTAATCCCAGTGTTACCAATTTGTACTTTAGGGTAAAATTTCAAGATATATTGAGATACAGCTCATGGCGGATACGATAATTTAGTTATAGGATTTACTGATTGTGACATTAAAAATTCGATAACGACCCAGCCTTGTTTGCCGAGAAGATATTTCCGTAACAATGCGCTGGAGGTTACACAGCCAACGTTGACTCAATCCAAATATTCCTTGATATCCGATTTTAACCTCTTGGTGTTGAGCTGCAGGCCTTAGTTTCCATTATTTTGTAAATAGCAAAGACACGTGTGCCATATTTTGCATGACGGTGAAATGCACAATACACCGATTTCACATCTCGCACGATCGCAGCGCCCCTAGTAGAATTTTAGACGGCCACTTCCGTTTTCAACCTCACTACCAGGAGTAAGGCAAATGTTTCCTAGATCGAGGTTGAACACGTGTTGGTTCCCGATACCGCCGCCAGGGATCCATCCCCTAGTGGCGGCATGGAGAACCAATGCGCGCAATTCTATCCAACCTCGATCCAGGAAATTTTTGCCCGTACGCCTGGTAGTGAGTTTGGAAACTGAATTGACCGTCGAAAATTCTACCAGGGCGCTGCGATCGTGCGAGATGTGAATCTTACGAATTTTCGACCCCAACCGGGGTCTTTCTCAGGCACTTTTCAGTTGGAGAGACCAGAAAAGACTGAGCTGAATCTTTTGGGATTCAGCTCTGTCCGTTCTGGTCTCTCCCCTGAAAAGTGGCTGAGGAAGACCCCGGTTGGGTCGAAAATTCGTAAGATTCTGGAAGTTGACTTCTTGATATTTATCACTTTGTGTGTCATTTTTTGTGCTTTCTCGTTCTTTGGGTGTATTAATGGAAACATTGCTTGTCTAAAATGCGTGGTGTTCTTTTGTTCTTTTAGATAATGGCTGTTCGGCGGCACTAATGAACGAGTTAGTCATCTGCCACTGCCTGAAAATTAACAAAAGGTAAGGAAATTAAACCATTCATAACTAAAAGCACCTCTCCACATGATAGTTTCCTCTTGCGAGTCAGCTTTCAGGAAAAATAGCGATTCTTGGTTTCTTACGACTTAAGCTGTAATGTACGACCAATGACACAACTTGCTGCCAAATGCGTTGGCGTTTCGGGGCCTTTGTAAAAAATAGAGAATTTTCGCAAAGCCCCGAAAAGCCATCGCGAACATCAATCCCATTGTTCGATGCCACGAAGGGAGAAGCGAACAATAGGATAGATGTTCGCGTTGGCGTTTCGGGGGCTCTCTATACTAGGGAGTTTTCGCAAAGCCCCCGAAACACCAACGCGAACGTCTATCCTTTTGTTCGGTGCTCTATTCGTGACATCGAACAGTGGGATTGACGTTGGCGTTTCGGGGGCTTTGCGAAAACTCTCTACTCTCTTATTGCTTCGCAAACCCTTTGTGAAGCCATTGTTAACCGGCGGGTGCGTATACCGGCAGCTTAAAGCCTCACTGTATTGAATTCAGAAAGTGCTTACGTCCTCCGACGTTAATAGTGTAGTGTAAAATGTACTATACTCTAAATAATACTTTGTTCTAAATAATACTCTGGTATCTGATAAAAATATAATTGCCAATGAGTTTAATAATTTCTTTACAAATATAGGACCCAAACTCTCAG
>NMRB01002628.1:2753-20257 GCA_002633025.1 Notospermus geniculatus | reverse complement strand
GAAGTGATGTTTTAGACAGACATTTTTTTTTGGGGGGGGGGGTCCGATTCCATTTCTGCTGCTGCCCTTTTCAATAACCCACAAACCTGCGGCAGTTCAGGTTGGGACAGGGTTTTGAGACTGGTGTTGACTTTAAGTACACTGTTGCTGTAGTTCACAACCTCTATACCATACATGCCTTGTTGGAGGTGTAGCCGGAGATGGCCTGGAGATAGGTTTTGACTGACTTGCATTACATGTAGTTGCCACCCTTTACAACCTCTGGACACCCCCTGCGACAGTTAGGAGTAAGAGGGAGTCTACATGTAGGCCTACATAACTGGTTTTGTCTTAGATTGTTGCTGCCACTTTTGGCGTACATCATGGTTGCTGTCATTTACAGCCTCTGTACAAACCCTGATGCGGCAGCTGGGGGTAAACGGTAAACGGAGTCTTAAGGACTGGCATTGTCTTATAGTTGCTGCCCTTTACAACTTCCCAACAACCCATTTTGCAACTCTGGGTAGGAGAGGGGCTGGAGGCACGTTTTGCCTTACATGATTGTTGCTAACCTTTACAACTAATCTGTACAAGCCCTGCGGCAGCTCAGGGTAGAATAGAAGTAGGTCTGTTGGTTTTAGCTTCACGGACAATAACGGATGTTTTCTGTGTATACAACTGTGCTGAAATATAGGATAGCAAAAGGTGAAAAGAAGGTCTTCAAATGTTAGTCACCGTTCTTTATAAAAGAAAACACCTACTCAGAATCATTTTCAAATGCCAAACCTTCTAAAAGACGTTCCAATTCTACCGTAAATGTCTTTTTGTGGATATCCGGAAGGAAATTGTCCTGTATTATTTTTTCAAAGATTTACATTTAGTGATAAAATATTTTAGAACAAGAAGAATGAAGCAAGAGAAATCAACAGTCGATAGATTGATGGAAAATTCAGATTAAAAGTTATTGGATTTGGTTTCTATCGAAGGATGCCCATTCGTCCACTGGGAATTTACCTAATGGAAAATTCTGTTTTTACTCCTCGACTTCAACTTTTTTTATCAATCTTCATTTTCTTGTCTCAGGTTTTCAAGAAATGTGAATTACTATTCATTACTGTACATAGAAGTACTATACATTGCATGGGAGATTTTAACGTCATTACTTGATAAACACGGTTGTCATCTCGGCAAAAGAGAATCTTGTAATACAATTTAATGTAAGTGATATGGACTATACTAGAGTAACGCTGAAATAGGCAGACACGGTGGGTGTAAGTAAAAATAATTTAATAAGAAAAAGTACAGGCCAGATGTGGTCTCCCTCCGCTGTCGCTTGTACATACACCGCCAGGAATACGTATCCAGAGAGTGTCACAGGTGCGGATATAACGATCAAATTACATCTATTCCCATCGCCTGTTCAAAATTATTTCGGTGACATACAGCCACCTGCTCAGGAAACTTCCAACAACTTGTCGACAAATGACTCAAAGCTATACATGTTGATACGTGGAATAGTTTAAAGCCACGCGGGATACCTGCGTCTTTGTATTCTTTGAAATCGGTTGCTAAACGCACTTTGGCAATATCTCTTTGAGCCAGACTACCTAACCTTACCTTTATCCTGTCTTTTGTGCCGTGGACCTCACTATGGTAACTTTGATGCTTTCTAAACTGCTGGAGCTTCGCTAGAAGAATCCGGTTGTTTTCAATCCCTCACAGGCTTTGAATCCATCCTTTTATACGAATTGCTTCTCATGTTTTGATTCAGCAGGAGGTGTTACTGTTGAATGGGTGAATTTGGCGACGTATTTCTCTCCGCCTTGGCTTCAGGTTTTGCGCAGGAGCAACATCGCTGCGTGCATTATGGGTACGATTTCCGGTCAAAAGACACTCTTCCTGTGACATGTTTTGGCTGTGAAGTCACGACAACAGTGATAGTTGTACGTGGGCTCAGCGAACTGGAACTATAGATGTAAAATGAACGACATGTTGGCAGGACGTAAGGCTTGGATATCGAAGTCCTAAAACCTGCACGACATGAAGGATTATTGCCAATAGGTGGCAGCACTGCAATATACTGATCTTGAACAATAAAAAATTAAGTTGACAAATGATCATAACGTGAGTGGTTTTCAATACAAGTAGATTTATAAAGAAGCGACATCCAAACTACGGTAAACTCCTGCCGCAGTTTCAAACCGCTACCCACTATGTTACCCGCGCTCTGAAACTGCTAGACTGGTTCCCGGTCCCAAAATAGCTCTGACGGAGAAAGGGACCGGTATTGGGCGGCCATTTTGTGGTAGAAAGCTGCCATAATATGACGTCACAGAGGATTCCCCTCAGTACTGAGAAATAGCTTACTTACCTCACATCCCAAAATAGCTAACCAATCAACTGCGACGTTACAAATTCAAATTCAAAAAGAGCTAGCCAATCAACTACGTCGTTACATCAGGCAATACCGGTCCATTATCCGTTAGCGATATTGGGACCGGGAACCAGTCTATGAAACTGCTTCAGTTGATGTGATCCTCAAAGTATCACTAATAGACGGCGTTAGCTGTCCGATTCGGAGAATCCCCGCTGGGAATCTGCCGCGAGTATGAATATACAGTGTACATTTTGTACACGTATCTTAGCCAATCAGAAAGTGTAATACGGCGGCGTCGGTTAAACCTGTGATGATGGCTTATGATTGGATCCCTCGTCAAACAGCGACGTCTATTGATGATCCTACGCTTTTGGCGCCAATCATGCCAGTGTTTAGTGGGTCTATAACAAAATGAAACTGGGGGCGAGTGAAATGTATGGTGAAAAGTTTCCTATTGGTTGATAGCGCATGCGATGGTCTCTACAGTATTACGAGTGCATGGGTTCCGCCTGACTACTGCTTTCTGACCTCTTAGGTGTGAAGGCACAGTATATTTACCACTTCACGGATCGACAGAGCTTAGCATTACTTTGGCTATGTCGCTGGGGAATATTGTCGTTGGGGAACATTTTCCTAACTTTATTCTGACCTTTAGTTTGCTCTCTGTTTTTGCCAAAGCATTGTTATTGTCACCATCCTTTCTCATCCGTGCAATGAAAATCGCTTCCGTCAATCCTATACAATCGTTCTTATGCAAATGTCACAGAATTTACCCCATGTTAAAAAATGTTAAACGGTCTAACATCGACCTATTACTGAAATGTTAAACGGCTCTTCGACGTTGCTATTTTTGTAATTAATGTCTTAAATCTGTCTTAAATTCGACGATTAAATCTGAGGATGATTCGTCTTACACTTGACATACCTCGGGACTTTTGTGGAATTAATCCCTTCGGTACAGAGGAAAGTTTAATGAAGAAAAATGATTTTATTATACCATTCAGGTGAGAATGTAATAATGCTAGCGATGCGAAGTACGGCGGCTGTGAAAAACGGAGGAGAGTTTGCCATGAGTTGTTAGGTGATTTTTCAGATGAAATGCCAAAGTTTTTGCAGGGCAATGTGGTTTAACCGAAGTCATATAGAGAGAGAATTTAAGTACGAAGTTCTCTGAGCCTTGTGGAGCAGATAAAAAGAATATTTCTTTAACGTTTATAAATAAACATTCCATACGCGTGATGATATCACGAAAATTGATTCAAAGTACATTTCAGCTATAAATACGGTAAACAATTGGAATTCGATGACATACTGTCTCTCTAAGTTTACTTATGCGTTCCATAGCCTAGGCCTAGTAGGCATGGCAGGCAGAAATGTATCGAAATTCAAATCGAATAAATATGCTTGAATTTACGTGTACATGAGATCTGTAGAGGGATTACCTGTCGTCCCACATGCACATCGGAACATGAACGTAATGAGGAACCCGCACACTAACGTCACAACGTGGCGCTGCGAGCGATGTGACCGAAATCTCTTTTTTCTAACGTTATTTCCATTTATTTCTGGCGTGAAAATAAACCATTTGTGTTGGTCGCATGGCAGTAAAACTTACATCATCGTGTAGCAGATGAAATTTTCTTTTAAACTCATTCCTGTTTTTCTTAAAATTAAGAGATCCGATAGCGATAAGGACAACGTCATTTGTGTCATTCTTCCTGTAGAAAAATGTACAGGAAATTTTTTCATGACGCAACGTCAACACCTAAAATGACGTCAATGACGTCGTTTCGGTACAATCGCTCGCAGCGCCGACCTGTCGGGATAAACCGCAGGGCGGGTTCCTCATTTCAAAGAACTTTGACACAATCAGAAGATAATTTCTAACGTACAAGTTTCCAACAAAGTCAAAGTATGAAAATTTCTGAGCGATTTTTACATATCTCAGTGGACTTGTAAATGGATTTCGCTCAAATATGCAGGTGGATTTTTATCGACGTGTATTAGGACATGTCATTAAAATCTATTCGGATAATGGCCGTTATTCCCAGTACTGCAATTTTATTGATAATCTTTCTAGAAGTATCTGAACTATGGAAACTTCAAGTTTCTTTTCATGCATTTGTTATTCTACATGTAGGTAACCTACATGTAGAAAATCCCAAATGAGTTTACCTCTGGATATCCATCTCTTCATTTTAGCTTCTTTAGCCATTATCCGAACATAATAATTTTTTTATCTTTCTAAATTAACGAGTGACTCAAAAAAATTGTTTGTTTTTTACAAATGCACATGTTTTTTTTACTTAAAATATTTTTTCGATGGAGTCATTACGTGTATTTTCTGTTACTCCAATTTGAATGATTGGCAACCCATGTCAGGTGGTTTTTATCGAAGTAAACTTAGATGAAATAAACGAATAATTTCAACAGCATCCCTGTGTTTTTGCTTGAAAGTTTTAAAGCAATAAGTTTAAAAGCAATATTTTTGATAAATAAACTCATCCATGTGTTTTTACTGAAAAGTTTTAACACAGTTAATGGCCATTAAGCAATTATCATTCTGCTCGACGGCAAAAAGGTGTCAAAAAGAACGACTATTTCATTTATTTCAATAGTGATGTCTTTTAAAGTGCAATAAGATCAACTTAATGAATCAGTTGCGTTTCCGCAGTTCTTATCCAAGAATCGAACGACGCATTAGATTCAGTTCTTGAAGTAGTCTGCGAAAAACCACTTCAACTTTTAGACTTCTGTTATGACACTAGTTCTGCCTTGTAATGGTAGAGGGCAGTGACTCTCGTGATCAGTTGGGGAATGGTTGATCGCAGCGACAGCGTTACTCTACACTACAATGTACTTGTTAGTGCATTGTAGCACGGTTTCTTCAAGCTACCATCCTCCCACTTGTCACAAGTGGTCATACCGGTTGGTATACCTGCTCTACATGTAGGCCTACATCAAATAACCTCCAGTTGGGTTATTTGAATAAAGACTAGTTAATGCTTTTCCTTGGGTTCTGCAATTACAGCTTTACACTTCTGGTAGCTCGACTAGTAACTGCCTGAGGAAGACCCCGGTTGGGGTCGAAAATTTGCGAAATTTGGAGACGACGTTTCCTTTTATATCATTTTGTGTGTCGTTCTTTGTGCTTTCTGTTGGATATCTCATTAGGCCATGCCATACAAATCTGATTCAGAAGTAAGCATTCACTAGCTTCCAATCGGTATAACGTGCTGGTTACAGGTTAATGGTTAAGGCCAGTGTTGGTGTCCAATGGTGAAGTCAAACAAACATGTATGGGAAATATACGTGTACTTTTGCCTGCAAGTCAACCTGCAACCTTCATTGTATATCAACCGTACTAGCTTCTATTCAAATCACCCAATGTCTGAACTGGTGGCGTATTCGGCGCTCTGCACAGTCTCGGTGCAATGTTGTCACACTGAAGTAGTTCTCAAAACGTCCTGTCCCGTCCTAAAAAAGTCCTGTCCCGTCCTAAAAAACGGGCTAGAATGTGTAACGTTGGCCAAAAAATGTCTGGAAGTGCTGTAGCGCCCTTCCCGTAGAAGCCCGTCCATGAAGTTCGTAAAAAGACTGTAAAAGGTTGCCACTACGTCCACTCGATCCGTTCGCACACAGTTTGAACCCGTTCGGCGACATTTCAAGAACGTACCGAGGACTCATGGTGTGATGGGAGCATTACTGAAAACAATTCGTTTCGCAGATTCATATCAATGCCACTTTTTGCATGCTGTAGTAAACAATTTAACTTGAATGAGTGTTGACTGAACGGATGACGCAAATACCATCCTTACTTTGACATAAGATGACGTAGAGAATGCACTACCGGTGTAAAAAAACGCTGGGTCAAGTGATTATCATTCTCAGGGCAACGCTATGAATACAGATGAAAAGAAATAAAAAAATTTAGAATCAAAGGCGCACTTTTTGACATTCGTTTGCATATTTGCCATGGATGGGGATTTGCTTTGCCTGGTGCAATTAACATATCATTATTTGTTGAGTGTGCCCCTGGGCACAAGCCCGAATCCTCTTCTGTAACTCAATCCGGTTCGCCGACACAAAGAGGTTATTGCATTGCTAGACAATCTAATAACGTAATTGGACTTGCTATTGTATTTCATTGAAATTCAAACATCCAAAATGCAGTCAACAACTGGGAATATTACCATTTATTAGCATCGACTGTTTATCGTTTTGGTAACGTTTGTGAGATGCATCGGGTCATTTCGGATGCAATACGACGTGTTTTCGCGCGTTGTTGTATTACCCTTTGGTGAACCGGACAACCCGTTGGGCTAGGGAGTGCGATAGCCTCATGAAATCAGACACACGCATTTAAATAACGTTTCAAACCAGTTAATACAGAGTCAAGTGATCGTCCAGCTAGTAGGGAGTTTAAGAAATCGAACGATAAACGTTAACTTTACGACAACGTTATTTTTTGTACCGAAAATGCAATATATAATCTGGTGAATTCGCAGTATGAAAAATAACGTTGTCGTAAAGTTAACGTTTATCGTTTGATTTCTTAAACTCCCTAATAACACTAAAGTTAATGTTGTTTCTTACATATTGAAAATGTACGTCAGAAATAGTGTTTAACGTTAGTGTTACCGTTAACGGAGCGATTTCTTAAACTCTCGAACATGTCGAATGTGATTTCAGCGAGGGAATAACGTCGTCATATGCAACATTGCTTCGGTTCCCGTTTCCGATTGCTTTTGCCATTTCTCTGACTAACCTTTACTTCAACCGGAGCCCCTTTACCCCAAAACGAACGTTCATGGTACATGTATACCGTAGTTTCACGTCTGAGGTCAAGCCGTTAACGTGAGGCACAAACGCCCACTGCAATGTCATGCCCACGATCAATGGCTAATTTCAACCAATGGGCTGTCACGGCTGACGCTTTTAGGGAATGAGAAAAATAACTGTTGGTCAAACATATCAACATGATTATGGCCGATGTGAAATTGACTGCACCTGGGCAGGACAGGCCTGAATTACAGACATGTTGTCTTAAAACCTTCATAATGTCATTGGTCCAGGTTGCACGCTAACTAACATAACTGTAACGAGCCGCCCAGTCTTGAGCAAGACTCGCCTAGTCTTGAACATAAGACGCCTAGTCTTGAGCAAGAGTTGCCTAGTCTTGAGCATAAGACGCCTAGTCTTGAGCACGAGTCGCCCAGTGTCTTGAGCACGAGTCGCCTTGTCTTTCCCTATTGCTCAGTGAAAGTTTACGTGTCCATCTTACGAAAATGTGACACGTGTAAAGATGAATGACATTACCACGATTGAAAATGTACGTCAGAAATAGTGTTTAACGTTAGTGTTACCGTTAACGGAGCGATTTCTTAAACTCTCGAACATGTCGAATGTGATTTCAACGAGGGAACACGCCTGGTGTTCCCTAGCAATTTAGGAAATAACGTCGTCATATGCAAAATTGCTTCGGTTCCCGTTTCCGATTGCTTTTGTCATTTCTCTGACTAACCTTTACTTCAACTGGAGCCCCTTTTTCCCCAAAACGAACGTTCATGGTCACGACCGTTTGAAAGCGAATTTATTCTTAATTTTAATTATCTGTGAGCTCCCATGCGCTGCTGACACCAAGCGGTAACAACTGGTAAAAACCATTCCGTCAAACGCCAGGCCCTTCCCCTTTATACCTATTTAGCATGAACTTACAATAGGCTGTAAATCCATATGAACGCCCATATCAAAGTTTCATGCCATTGTTTTGGGCTCTAAACGAGTATCTTAAAAAATCGTTCTATGGTATAATACAGGGACCTTTCACTAAACTAATACCGATTGCTTCATGAAGAATCTCTTTGCCAACATTTCTAATTAGTGACCCCCGTTTCGAGTAGCCCTACACAATGAAATACAATACAACGTACCTCACATTTACTTAAATTATAAAGGGTGAACAATGCCAAAAGGGCGACGAGTTTGTATTGGAAATAGGTTAAAGTCAAAATCAGCGTTTATTCTCGATGGATCAAGAAAATTATTCTATAGTCTAATAGTGTTACTTGCCTAATCAAGGTTGAATCTGCGGGGAGAATACTTGTTTGTGTACTTCTAATTTCTTACCCCCGTTTTATAGGCCTCAAACCGCAAACGTTTGCCATATATGGTCATACGCTTCAGGAGAAAGACGTGCACACAAAGCACTGCGTTCAAACGCTCGTGTGGTACATGTATACCGTAGTTTCACGTCTGAGGTCAAGCCGTTAACATGAGGCACAAACGCCCACTGTAATGTCATGCCCACGATCAATGACTAATTTCAACCAATGGGCTGTCACGGCTGACGCTTTTAGGGAGTGAGAACAAGTTGGTCAAACATTTCGACATGATTATGACCGGTGTGAAATTGACTGCAAGTGGGCAGGAAATGCCTGAATTACAGCAAAAATATCTATTTTGATTACAGACATGTCTTAAAACCTTCATTATGTCATTGGTCCAGGTTGCACGCTAACCAAAATAACTGTAACGAGCCAAGACTCACCTAGTCTTGAGCATAAGACGCCTAGTCTTGAGCACGAGTCGCCTTGTCTTTCCCTACTGCTCAGTGAAAGTTATGTTCATCTTACGAAAATGTGACACGTGTAAATGACATTACCACGTGCTATTTATGGGCGAATTTTACACCAAAAATGTGTAAAAGTACACCAAAAATTGGTAAAATTAGCCCATTACCACGTGGTAATGTCATTTACACGTGTCACATTTTCGTAGGCCTATGTAATACAATCTTGAAGTTTGCACCCGACATCAGTAGAAAACCAAATGTCAGCTGTGGGTGTCTTATCAGGCGATGGCACGTTTCCTCTCGTGTCGAACGTGACTCCCAATTATAAAGCCTAATTTCCTTTCGAAAGCTTCCAAACGTCTTCACCTGCCAAAGAGGCAAAGTCTGAAAGATGAAACTATTTGAAGTTCATCTCATTAGTCAAAGAAAGAACACAACAAAACGCTTCCGCGATTTGCTGATTTTTTAAACAAACACTCAAATTTCCATCATCAGTGTATTCCTACCCTAAATACAAGTTGGTATCGGCATGTTTGACCTGAACTCCCTGTGCCTACAAGGACACAAATGCACGCGATAGATAGGGTGAGATCGACAATAAGGCGTGTTTGAAGGCATGAATCTCTCTGCCCAGTTGAAGTTACCTAATCGACTGCGTGTGCACGCGGTGCATTCAAAGCGGCATGAAAAGCCTGAAATTCAAGCAAATCGAGCATGCTTCAATTTCTGTTTGAGGATTAGTTAGTCGTCATCAATCGCTTGATTGGTTCAATTAGAAATGCAACTGCTTCAAAGCAGTGACTGATCCCCTTGATTAGTTTTTAGTCGATATTGACATGCGTGATTAGGGATGTGTAGGAATGCACAGCATTGTCAGTCCGTTCAATATGCCTAATGGTGGTAGAGAGGGTGATTTATCCTTGACAGACACAATTTGTAGCCCACCATTTGCCATATTTTAGCTCTATTGCACTTCAAATATGGCCGCCAGGCCGGGCCGCCAGGTCGCCATATTTAAAAAGGGTCTTTGGCCCACCTTATGAACAATACCACAAACAAGCTGGTACGATATTTTCCTGGAACATTTCGACTTGACATTTGTTGTTCGTTCTTCTGTTCATTCACCCAGGTGAACACATGGTCCGTGGACCATTTATTCAATTCGTTTTGATTTTTTGCAAAGGTGAGGTATCTTTTCTAAAGCCCTGAGTATTTTCTATCATCGCTTCAGAAGTATCACTCGTCGACATAATACTGATGTACTGTTTATGCGAGGACGGCAACACATTCTCCGGTAGACGCACTCCCGAAGGTTAATTCTTCTTGTCGAGGATGTACCCAAGCGATGGTTTTACATCAAAGCATCGCCTCATTCAGACCAAATTTAAGACCCTCATTCGGCAATTATATTTTCTTTCACGGCACATCAAGACGCGAAATGAACTGGAAATGACATTTCGTTTGTCTCATCGTACTGAGATAGCTTCAGGGGGAGTCCTTTGTTGAACCCGTCACAGGTTCACAGCCGCCTTAGGAATCGCCAGTGAGGATTTAAAGCGGCTTTTAGTTTGGTGAAAAGCCGAAGGGATGAATTTATTGTTCCTTTGCTGGAATGTTTTACCCTGGAATGATGAAATGTGTCAAGGTACCCTATATAATTCAGCCGGATTGGAATTCAAATATGGCCGCCAATCGTCCATCTTGTGATGCTGCAAGTTTAGCCAGATGGCGGCGTGTGAAGACAGAAAATTGTTGTAGCACTAAATGAGGACTTAGCAGTGTACCTCTGAACGTCGTTGACCCACGGCCAACACCATTCTTCGCATGTTTTTGCGGATGATTCATCGAATCGTCGCCCCCGCCATCCCGTCGGCATCCCTGGCACTCATGTCACTCTCCTCGCAGCTGATTGGTCATAGTAAATTCCGTAGTATTATAATGAGGTGACCTACTTGGAATTTCATTCATAACTTGTAGTGCTGCCGCCATACGGGAAATAGAGGAACTATCGATGTGCAGTTACTGCAGAGCCCGCGTACATCGCTTTAAGTCGCCATTTCTCTCTTCGAACCCAAATCAAATTTGACATGTGCTAGCACATCCTTCAGTGTTAATCAAACCTGCATGTTGTAAACAACCGGGCACTTACTCGAGACGAAGTTGAGAGCTAGACATCACTCGAAATTAAACCTCATTAAAATCAAATTAAAACTTCACCAAATATGATGCAGACGCGTCAACTTGTCGTCTAAAAGCCGTCCAACTTGAATGTATTCACATCAAAGTGAAAACTCTTAAGACGCAATATTGGCAGTGCGTAATTGCGTGGTGTAATTACTTATTTAGACGATTTCCAACAAGGTTGGTTATCAGACTGATCGTCTACACTGACAGCCAGTTGGTCCAGCGAAGAAACTGGTGTTTGTCTTCTTCGATATAGTCATAAACAACTGTGGTTCCATCAGTATTGTGTGCTGTGTACATCACATGTACTGTTCTCTCGTCCATACCAATTTCTTTTTTCTCTTTCTCGTGCACCGGCTAATAATACGACACTCGTTGGCCGTTGATGACAGGGCTTCAGTTTACGGGCCTTGACAGAGTATACAAATGTGACAGCCATGCAGTATCTTATGACTCTTAATTACACTATTGGTGACGTCAATGAAGGGAATGTTGTCCAACACAGTACTTCACTGCGCTTCAATGAAGGTTGCGTGTCAATATAGCAGTGTCTTATTTGTGTAACCTTCGAATGTAGTGCCAAAACACTTGAAACGTCTGTTGACAGTCTATACTACATGTCAGGTTCTTCCTCAGTACAATGATACCAGTCATACCGTAGAGTCGGTTCTATAACATCAATGCGTTATATGCCGAAGTCCCGCCCCAGTTCATTACTAATGTCAGAGCCCAGTTTCCCGCCTGCATTGATCGACCAATGGCGCACAGGAGAAGGCCTGGTCAGTTTCTTGCGAATAAGACATGAGGTGGTGGGATATCACTAGGCCTATGTTGTCAGTCAAATGCCGCAGTATATACAACGTCAAATGCCGCAGTATACAACTTGTATCGATAAAGAATGCACTCACGCACGCAAAATCCAAAGCTTTTGTCGACCACTGACAACAGAGTCGTGGAATTCTTGAATGCTTGGTGAAATGGATCTCTATTCCATGAAACCACAATCCGTAATAGCGCCTAGTACTGACGGCCTATTCAAAACACCGTCACGAATGTCAGTCTCGACCAATATGTGACCAGTACGTAGTAAATGGGCGTTGCTAATCTTGAATTTTGGATTGATGTTATAGAACCGACTCTACGGTATATGCGCAGAGAAAGTGCGCCGTAGATGGACCGGACTCCTCAACCTCGTTCCCAGGGGCCGTTCGCTTTCTCACAATATGGCGGACGCTTCATCAATCCCTGGAATCAGCTTTGGGTTTAACGCATTTGATTGGTTGACGGGAAACCGTCAAATATACCCAAGAAAAGACCCAAACAAATTTTCAAAATATTTTGGATCAAGTCAAAAGGTTGCCTACAATATATCAAGGTTTGAAGATTTTTTGTAAAAAGAATTTTTAAAACGCACAAATAAGTATTTTAGATTATTTCGACTCGTGCTGCCACTTATACTTAGATCAAAGATCCCGGTTTAAACCCAAAGCTAATTCCAGGGGTTGGTGAAGCGCCGCCATATTTTCAGAAAGCGAACGACCCCTGGGAACGAGGTTGCCGGACTCCTTGTCAAAATGGCGGACAATGGGAGCAGTCAGCTGCGCATATTGCCGACAGATGGCAGCAAAGTCTTAGCGGACCAATGTACAGGAAAATCTACGTGATTGCTGCTCGATCGATAATGACCGGGTCCGCTAGATGCATTGAATTGGGCCGTAGTGACACCTAGTGGTCAACTCGCTGACAGCTCCTATTCCTATCTCGTGCCGCCGGAGCGCCACGGGAGTGTAGGCGGCTGAGGAGGAAACAAATCTAAACAAACCCTGATTTGCTAAACCGACGTAAGCAACACCCTCCGGCAGTTATCGGTCAAAGGGATGAAATTAAAAAGGAATCCAATATTTATAATTCAAACGTAAATATGGGGTTAGCTTGTAGATCTGTTTGAAAAGGGTTTGGTAAATATTTGTTTTCGTAGTATAGGTTGGGCATTAATAAAAAATTGCTTCATTTCGGAAAATGATGATATCGAAAGTCGATACATATACAGCAATAAACACGTGGGCGCAAGCCTACTTAAGCAAAACAATTATCAGTGCCTGCTAAACTGATTATTTTCACTTTACCTCACATAGGATTGACGCTAATGATTGTCCTTGAAGGTTAGACTATAAAACCACCTTCCCAAATGAAACCAAACTTATCATCAAAGAAACACCATCTGGTGTCGAATTTCTCTCACTGAGACTAATTGGGACCATAGCCCACTGTCAATATGTGTCGTTTGTGGTTAAAACTGTTAAAATGAAAGTGACATCCCGGTCCTGATCAGTCTGCCACGCCACCATATACAGGACCTGGTTCGGTGTGCTACCCTCTATCGTAGTTATGATCCCCACTGAAGAGCATCACGCAATGCGGTGTTTTGGAAACACTTCCCAACTTTTCTAAAAGGGCCATGATGCCACTTTTTCTCGACATCCGGCGCCACCATCGCCTTGCAGGCCACTCTGCAAACCCCTGAGACTTAACTAGTTGTCGGCGAATAAACCCGACGCACTACGTTACTGTACATTTTGTAATGGTTTTTCTGTAGTTCTTTTTACTGCCGCTAGGTGGCTCCCTCTACGTCGGCAGTCAAAATACCGTTAGGAGATCGCAAACCGTGCTCCTTTAAGGCGGATACACGCCAAACACGACAATTTGCTGTTTGTAGCTTGTAGGGTTGTTGATTAACTATGTTATTGTGTCAATGAATTCCTAAGAATAGCGGAAAATTACTCATTACCTGAAACATTGGTTTTGAAAGTCAATTTCACATCTCCTTGTTGTAAATTACCTGATGCTGGTTCATTTCACGCTTGTTTCATTCATCAAATTATTACCTACTTTCGCTCATCTTGAGAATAATCAAAAGTGTAATGATTATTCAGAACTTCAAGATATTTTCGCTTGTCTACCCGTAATTGTCGCTAAATTCGGCGTAGTTGTGAGCGTATGACGTATGAAGGTAGGCTACATTTGTATCGAATTCGAACATTCTGGATCAATATCATTCTTCAGTTATTGGGAATTTCTGGGTCCGAACATTTCTGGTTGGCTTTCCAATCTTTCAGTTTATTATCGAGTTTGAGTACATGTAATTACTAAGAGAGATTTTAGGTCATGCCTCTGGCGGCTTAAACCTGCTAGGTAGTACAAGCAATGCTAAATTTCTTATCCCTAAACTCGGCGCACGAGTGATAAAAACACAGCTAGGAAATACCGTAGTTTCTTATCTCAAAGGTAAGTTCACTGACCTGAAGACTGAGCGCCTTCTGCATAACGTCGGACTACTCCTTCGGTTGGAGACTAATCCCTACTTCCAGAGATGGGAATGACGTAAGGTCAGCTGATCAGTAAAATATGATATAGGCCTACCATTTTGTCGAACAAGCACAGTCCTCACAAAAGGTATAGTTGCTTAGTTTAAATAATGTTTCGTGCGTGACTTCCCCATGGCATATGTCAGTGAAAATGCGGACTGTGCAAAAAGAAACGTGCAGCAACAGACGCCAAAAAATGTGCAGTGGCCTATCGCAACAATCTGACACACAGGTTTTTGCCAAACGCGGCGTGACTACATGTATCTCCAGCCCTCTGCAAGGTTAGTTATGAATCAGGCTGCTGAAGGCATATTATATCAACTGCCTTCCTTTGACAGATGACTGGATGGGCTTCCAGCCCCTTGATTAATTGACTCCATGCCTTGTCAATGCAACCGACAGGCTAACATCTCGCTGTCAGACTTGTGAACGACTTGGACAGTTAAGTAGCGTGTCTTGGACAGTTGCGGAGATCAGCTTTGTCCCCGGGGAGACTTTCAACAGCGCACGCCGCCTACTCTTATCGGATAAAACTACCAGTGTGAATTGACATTAACTTGATCACACTTCATCAGCCACCTTTGCTCAATAAGCACAATTGAATTTCATTTGATATAACGCCGCAGGCTGAGCCTAAGTGAATTAGGTACTCATCTTTGATTTCAAAATTCTTTTAATAGAAGGCAGCCGGTATATAATTCAGATAGGTTGTCGTGATTTCTATGGAATTGGAGAAGGCGTTGATGGTCCTTGAGAACCGAATCTCTGCTCGTGATACGAGTGTCGGCTCATGGTCTGCCATTTTGTGAATGTTCTTCCCTATGACGTCAGCCTAGCCGCAGATTCCTGTTTTTGTTCAAACACGAGTTGAAAACGTTTGTTAGCAACAGTTGGATAATGAAAAAAATTTCATGCTCACAAATCGATCATCAATCAAATCAAATAAATTTCACACGGATATTTACGCGACTTTCTCAACTCGTGTTCGCCCCAAAACACGAATTGACGGCTAGGGTAGCTCTGCTGAATGTATGACTTAAAGCTCTCCTGAATGTATGACTTAAAGCTCTGCTGAATGTATGACTTAAAGTTCTGCTGAATGTATGACTTAAAGCCCGTAGCAGACGAGGCACTATCTTGCTCAATGCAACAGGAAGCAACACTTGTTGCAGCGACTACCGTGAAAAGCAACGGCGTCTTGCTTAGCCTCGGCGCACATTGATGGCAAATCTCAATGAGGTAGGGGTGTTTTTAAAGTCGACTGACCCGGCTGAATGACGAGTCCAGCAGCGTTGGGTCAGTCGACTTTAAAAACACCCCTGCCGCATTGAGACTTGCCGTCCATGTGCGCCTGGCTTTACCACGAGCAATGAGCTCCCGAAAACATTTCCACACGGGCAATTTTCTTGCTTTCCAGTAAGTAGGAACAGTCAGCCGCGCATATTGCCAACAGATGGCAGCAAAGTTCTAGCGGACCAATGTACAGGAAAATCTACGTGATTGCTGCTCGATCAATAATGATTGGGTCCGCTATATCATTGAATTGGGACACCTATTGGTCAACTCGCTGACAGCTCCTATTGCTAGTAACGAACAAGAAAAGTTTCCTCGTGTGCTGCAGGCTTGAGCTGGACAACACGAATGCCTTGTTCGTTCTAAAAACTCACACGAAGGCGCCGGCGCCACCTTCACCGGTCTCCGCACAAAAAGACAATCTACATACTGTAAGGAGCCACGAGCAACTGCATAAATGCCACATCTTTGAACCATCACCAATCACGATTCAATTTACCAGTCCTATGATATCAGACAGGTGGACATTTTTTGCCAATCTTCTGCTGCTTGTGGTGTCGATGCGCGGCGGCCGTGTCGTGTTTGCTATTACGGTGAATCGGTAGAGGAAATTCAATACGATTGGTAATCTATCTCACGGCTTCGTAAGGCAACCCGAGCGATGACAAGAATACAGGAAGTTTTTTTTTCAGGTCAGACGGTAGAATCGAAAGATTGCGTACGATTGCAAAGTAATTTACTCATCTGGGTGTCTGAAATTGAGACTGAGAGATTGCCTTTTACTTTTTTTTCATAAAACACCAACAAAAATAGCGTCTTGGGACCAAAGAGCGTCGACTGGAAAGAAACACGACGCGTTGAATTTTTAGAGAAAATCAGACTCGATAAAGTTTGAGATGGGCCTTTTTTTCAAAATCCGATTTTGTTCGTAGACAAAATAAGTTATTGATCGTTTGACACATTCAGTCATATTTTTAGAAAACCAAGGCTGGCCGACCTTCTACTAGATGGCATGTAATTAAAAGAAAAACGGGACATTTTGAATTTCTTCAGTCGGATGAAACCACGAGTAAGCTGGTTCGTTGCCTGCAGGCAGCAGATTTACATTGTTCATCGCCTGGGCGCAATGCGCAACACTACGTTTGGTAGAATGCTCATCGACAATTCTTCTTGGAGCCGATACTGCTCTCCTCACTAAAGATATCTTCACTTAATTGGTGAACATGAATTTTTATCGTCTGCAGGTGTCAGCACTGCACCAGGGTCCTGAATAATACTATTCCGTTCAATAAGAAATTGACATGGGACCGCAGCATAAAATGATGGTTTTCGATAGATTTTGTTCGGCAGCGACAACTTACCCATGGTGGTTAAAAGTTGACCTTGACCTACTCCTCCCGAATTTGACTGAAGATTATGCCACTTCTTACTGGAGGCCGGTGTAATAGAGAGTTTTCGCAAAGCCCCCGAAACGCCGACGCGAACGTCTATCCTATTGTTCGGTGCTCTCTTCGTGGCATCGAACAATGGGGTTGGCGTTCGCGCTGGCGTTTCGGGGGCTTTGCGAAAACTCCCTCATGACTGGGAATACCCCCGTATGGCAGTGCGGCCCTCTTTATTGTTTGGTAGACACTCGAAAACAGAGAGACGTGTTCATCAGCGCCATTGTCACGTTGCGGCTCAATTCGTCATTCTTTTGTTGGGAGGCCTCGGCAAACGGGGGGGGGGGGGG
>NMRB01002627.1:41833-89355 GCA_002633025.1 Notospermus geniculatus | reverse complement strand
CTTACATTCACTAATTACATTTCTGTTAGGTTGAGCAACCACTTTTTGGGGCTTGTATTCTTTCCTTAATTGCTGTCACGTCCTGTTTGGATGGGATACTTCTAATCTACATTTGGGTTTCAGCTCAGACTGTTCTAGAGTTTCGGATTGTAAAGTTCCAGCCTGAAGAAGACCCCGGTTGGGGTCGAAAATTCGCAAACACTCTGGAAATTGCCTTTTCATTTATCAGCTCGGCAATTGGTGGCCTATGACCGAAATCACCCTTATGGCCCTCATTTGTAATTTTTAATACTAGAAAAACGTCTACAGCGGGCTTTACTGCCGACACTAGGTGCTGGTGTATAACGGCGTGTATTTCTGCTGATGGCAATCAGGGCCGACCGCACAGAAAGTCCGATAGTGCTTTCGGTGCCTATCGGCGGTTTAGTTAATGGGAAAATGCGTTATAACTAACTGCCGATAGGCGCCGGTAGCACTATCGGACTTTCCGTGCGGTCGGCCCAGCACTATCGGACTTTCTGTGCGGTCGGCCCTGATCGTTTGCGACGTCGCCCTTCACCTCGCCTGGTGTGCTGCCCGTAAACTCGAGTCGTCCAGGGTACCTTTGTTCGTCAACATCGATGGACTCATTACCGGAAGACTCGCATATGGCGAAGTACCTTTGAAACATATACCGGTATCTTGATCATTCAAACGACTGAAGGGAGCTCCGAATTCATACAAAAGAAACTTCAAAGAAAGCACGGTTAATGAGGTTTAGGTTTATATGAGGTTTAGGTTGTATAACATGAAATTATAGAAAGGCCCGCGGAAATATTCTGAGAGGAAGACGAATGCGTTTAATTATGCGAAGGACATTGTCATGAAATTGTGGAAATAAGATTTAGACTCGTGTTTGTTACGATGGCGCACCATCTCGTGTACCAAGAAAATCCATGAAAAGGTTAGGTTTCTGAAGCCACGTCAAAAACGCCAGGGATAATTATATTATTCGCTAGCAAAAGAAAGTTCACGTTTTGTTGCCGAAAGGCAGAAGTTGAACTGAATGTTTGCAATTCAAAGGGCGGTGGTTTCCTTAGGCAGAGAAGAAAGATTTGGGATAATGGTCTGATTTATAAATAGGCTCAACAGTCTTTTGATGGCGAAGACTTTTCCTCACACACCGCAGTTTATGCGTCAAAAGGTCTTATTATTGAAATTGATAATTGGTTCACGTGGGCCTATAGGCCTAGCCCCATAGAGGTTCTTCACGTGACGTCACCCCCTAATTAGCATAGAATTCATAGGAACTGGTGCAGCCATATTGGCCGTGAGTGTCAATGGGGTTTACTGAAAGAAATCAGATTTTAACTGGAATATTTTCCAAACTACCTTTCTTATCATTTCAGTTTCTTAATATATGATTTGTCAAATAAATAATGATTCGTCAAATAATTTGTCAACTAATTTATAATAAATAAATAAATAAATGAAATGGTCCATGGACCATGTGCTCACCGGGTTGGACATAATAGTCTAATGACAGAGGGAGGTACATATCAGTGTTGGGAGCAATCTCGGTCAACTCACTCCCAGGTAGGATTTTGATGATTTTTGGGTTATGCCACCTGGCGCCATATTGTATGTTCGATCGGGCCGGAACTTCACATGCACATAAACGTCATCTGCAGGGGACCACATAGCACATTGGAGTGCTTTGGGTCAAGTCGTTCCTGAGTTACAGCACTTTGATGATTTTCGGGTTACGCCACCTGGCGGCCATATTGGATGTCCGATTGGGCCGAAACTTCACATGGTCATAAAGGTCATCTGCAGGGGCCCACATAGCACATTAGAGCGCTTTGGGTTAAGGCGTTCCTGAGTTACAGCACTTTGATGATTTTTGGGTTACGCCACCTGGTGGCCATGTTTGAAGTCAAATCAGGCTGAAATTTGGCGTGCATGTAAAGGTCATCTAGATGGAGGTAAATATCAAATTTGAACCCTCTGCGTCAAGCCGTTCCTGAGTAATAGCACTTACTTGATTTTCAGGTTACGCCACCTGGCGGCCATACTGGATGTCCAATCGGGCCGAAACTTGGTATTTTTAAAGGTACCCTTCCAATGCATGTTTATGCAAAATATGAAGTCGCTCGGTGAAATAATAACAAACTGTGAGAGGTTCGTCACTTTTGTCGAACTTTGACCTCTGTGACCTTGAAAAGTAGGTCAAATCAAAAACTCGTTACATATGTCATGTATCCTCATTAGATACACCTATGATAAAAATTTGGAGATGATCCAGTCATTAGTTCAGGAGTTATTGCACTTTTTGTGTTTTTGGTTTTGGCCACCTGGTGGCCAAGCCAACAATCGAATCTGACCGAAACTTGGTGTCATGGGTCATCTGACCTAGGGCTATGTATTTACCAAGTTTCAGATCCATAGCCCCAGCGGTTACGAAACGTGCCCTGCTAACGGAACACGACGACGACGACGACGGACGACGACGGACGCCGCCGGACGACGACGGACGACGGACGCTTCCCCATCGTAATAGCTCACCCCGGTGAGCTAATAAAATCATCATCTGATGATTGACTGACACCTGCCTGTTGTAAAAACAGACAATAAGTGCTGAATTACCGGGTAGTTGTAGTGTATTACTGACGGCAAAGCACATGGCTAATTATGTATTTAGCTCACTAGCATTGAGTTGTGACGTCGGTGAAGAACCTCTATAAATGACATTGTATTGGGCCCGATTTGAGATTTTAACGCTGGTAGAAACGTTTTGGATAATATAAGAAAGAAGGAGTACCAAAAAAATGTTTAGTTACTTTATCAACCCCATCTTAAAAATGCCGTTCACGCTTTGGAGTTTCGGGGGCTTTGCGAAAACTCTCTTGTCAAATCTTTCCACGTGAACCATTTACGCCGCAAGGCTTGGATATGATTATCTTTTCAAAACAGGGTTTAAAGCGGATTTTATTTACATTTGACTGGTGTTTGTAAACACAAAATTTCAGCCAATCAGAATGCACGAACATTTCTTTGTTGACATTCTGGAGAAGTTTCTTTACATTTTTTCCCGAAAATTTGTCCCCTTTCAAATTCTATTTCTAAATCAAATTTTTTTTCGATATCAATTCGCTTTAATAAACCATCCAATAGTTAGTTACGGTTTGTAAAATAACTCACCTATCACAATGGTCATTTTGAGTGTTCTCACCCTGGCTCTTTCAATTTGCCCAAGACATGACCGCCGCAGTTTCGAATGTCGTCTGCCATTTTGTGTTGTGTTGGTGGGAATATCCATCTCGTCTGTAAGAAACGAAATAATATATTCTGAAAAATTATAAAAGTCACGATCGAGATCGCTAACGCCTGCGGGACATATCGTTTACTTCTTGATACGTGACGATACAATAAGCCTACCGCCTTCCTCATCAGGCCGAAACTTTGCATTGATAATACTGTGACAAATTGATATGTGCCATAAACGGGTGTCAATAATCCGAAGATCGATGATTTCTATAATCCGATGATCTACTGTAAAACGATGACCTCAACCATTATAATCCGTGCCCTACTATAAAACGATGATCTCAACTACTATAATCCAATATCCCAACTATAAAACGATGACCATCCCAATATGTGTGTACTATACAAGTATCTGGTCTGCGCGCTCTCCAAGCGGTTTACAGAGCTTCAGTAACACTCCAACTTTGGTTGATCTGTATACAGGGCCTCGATGTAACGTTTCCGATGATTTTATCGCCAGCAGAAAAAAGCACATTCATGTTGATGGGACTGTTCAAAACCACTGGCAGGTGGTCCATCTTCCATATTTGAATAAATGGCAAAAAATCAAGAAAAAGGCATCAAAATCATGCAGTTTTTCAAAATTATGCCGCAAAAACGAAGATGTATATTCATGCCAAAATTTCTTCACAAAGGTTCCATGATAAGGTCGTATGATATGAAATCAATTTCGAATCAGATATCTGACAAAAGTTAGGTTTTTCATGATATTTTGAAATGTGATATCTTCGTGATATTTTGCCACCATTTTTCGATCTCTGTAGGCTACATTTCGACTAAAAGTCATTAAATGAAGCCCAAGACGTGCCAGTGCAACTGATAGGTATTTTCTAAATATTTTTCCTATAATTTTTCATCCATGGGGTATGAATAAATTCGGGCTTATAACTATTGATGTCACCGTTTTTATCTCATCTACACATACAATACTTCCATAGAGCCTGCCGTACAACCCCGTGAGAGAACACTACCTAGGACGAGGTTGAATCTTATTTCTGACGAATTCAACGGAGCGAAAGTAGCTAGGGAGCACTTACTAACAAGAATACGTTCAGAGTGTTCGGGAAAGCGCAAAATGTCATACATACTTAATGTTCGTGTACTTACCCTTACCTTGTCTGTATCTTTTCGACATTTCACACAGGATTAGCGTATACGATATCACAATTACAAATAGAGGTACGATGTATATGGCAATGACGTTGAAAAGTTGATAAGCAAGTTCATGTGTTGTCGTTGGGTAAAAGCCGAATGTTGCACACTGGTTGTATCCCTTGTATATTGGATGGGCAACAAGACGGAATATTATACTCTGAAATGAACAAGGAAAGCACTAGTTATTAAACCGGCGGTTCATAACGCAATTTTATTACTCGTTTCCAGTAACGGCCAATTGAGAGCGGTTTTGCTGAAGAAACTGAAATTTCCCACAACAGTTATGTAACGAGTGATTCTTTATGGTGGAGTGATAAGGTAAAGAGACTGAATTTTTGTAGGCCTACCTGTAGCTAAGGTTACACCTGTTGAAAACACCCGTGTTTTTCCAGACCAAAGAAAGAGAAAGCACAAAAACTGACACACAAAATGATGATAAACAGGAAGTCAATTTCCAGAATCTTAGCAAATTTTCGGCCCCAACCGGGGTCTTCTTCAGGCTGCCTACTTTCAAGTCGAGCTACCAGAAGTGTAAGGGCAAGCAAAAAAGTCTTTAGTTTATCGTCCTCCGCCCGCGCCAATTTCCAGTGCCGTGCAAAATTTCTTTTTATTTTTTATCAGTGTGAATTTCGCGCCGTGCCGCGTATCACAGCGCCGCCAAGCGGTAGATCTGTAAACAACAGTTTCCAAAGCATGCTCTTCATGCAATTTCATCGTTTTCAATAACCATTTACAAAATATAAGTGAACTGTGAACCTTTTTGGTGACATAACATGTTCAGGAGGAGCTGATTTTGTACGTTCTTCATACCAAAGTAAAAAAAAAATAAAAATAAAAAAAGCCCCCTTGCCCATTTTCAAGAACCACTCGGACGATAAACTAAAAATTTTTTTGCTTGCCCTAAGGTGTTTTTCCAGACCCGTGTCAAACCCGTAAAGTGTAAAGTGTTTTTCCAGACCCGTGTCAAACCCGTCCCCGCGAGAGGTCACACTACTACATTGTAGTTAAGTAGCACGGCGACAGGGGTGCTGCAGGCACTGACTCTTCAGTCATTTCTGTATTGGCTCACATTGTTGGAGGCGCGAAAACGACGTCACTTAATAGCTGCGCCACCTGTAGCCGTGCTAAAGAACTAATGAGACACGGGGATTTCGAAAAGCACGGCGAGATTGCCGTGTTCCAAAACCCCGTGTTTTTCAGACACGGGTTTCTTGAAGCCCGGCAATTCATAGGTGTGACCGCAAAAACACGGGGATTTTATGTAGTGTAACCACGGCTTATGTTTTTGGTCAGTTACAGCTTGGAGGAATTAATTCCTCCAAGGTAACAGTGACATTCATGTGAAGGATCGTTTATGGTAAGAAGGGAAAGAAGCTGACATTTGTGTACTATAGGGCCGTTTAGACGACCAAGCAAAAAAACACATTCAGATTCGATCCGATCGACCCGCATCCTGAACCAGATGTGTTCTAAGTTTTTGGGTAGCGTTTACACACGCATGTTAATCTGGTCACATTCCGACTTCAAATTACCCTTGTGGAACTCTCCACAGCGCCAGCGGCCAGTGAAGGAAGAAAAACCACATCAGTGCGCATGCGCGCAGGTAGGATGAATCCGGATTCGGGTCTCATTTGCGTTTAGACAAGAATTTTAATCTGGTCGTATTGTGTGGTCCAGTGTGGTCTAATGCGGTCGAATGTGGATTCGGAACCAGCAAACTCGATGNTTTTGGACTTTTGGGACATGCCAACCCACCAAATTGAATATTTTCAGTATCAAAAGGATTTCTAGAGGGGCACGCCACCAACAAATTACTCATAAGACAAAGAAAAACGAGAAATAAACAAACAAAATGTAAATAAACAATGATTTTCGTGGCCCGCGAAAATATCCGTGATATATTATCTTTAACAAAGGCTTCACGGTCGCGAACCCTCTGTGAAACCTTTGTTAACAGGCGTGTACGTGTAGCGTGCACGTCGATTCGTGTTTTTGTTCTTGCTACTTGGCTTTGAAAAGTGAGGTAGACCTTTCCAACAAGATGGCGGTCTACTCGTTCTCCCATTTTATGACGTCGTGGCCATTCTTTCCCAAGCATGATAAAACACTACCAAACACGTCCTCTCAAGCTGGGAATCCACCATTGATTTTCAAGCTGATTTTGCGTTGCGATTTGCTCTGCAACTGGGGCTGGGCACTCGATCGCCGTAGTGGACTCGCTAGACGTGATTTCCACCAATGGCACAGATGTGGTCAATTTCAGTCGGCAATCGGTCGGCGACCGGTATCAGTTCCTTGCGATCGTATTCAATCGCAGCTAGCAGGTTGCAAAGCAAGTCGCAATGCAGAAAATCAGCAGTGGATTCCTAGCTTTAGTAGACAAATACTTTACCTAAACTCTTGTGTTCATGGCCCCCTTGACCAGGTTCGTTTGCCAGCGGCCATAGAATGGTATTAATTCTGACGTCATATGACGAGTACTCTCGACCGCCATCTTTGTTGGAACGGTCTACGGAGTAAACAGGTTTATCCTATAGTCAGTACTTCACTCCACTTCCTATAATCAAAAATATATCACACAATATGCTCGTTAATAGGATGTGACTATTCCCTGCCGTGTGTCTGATGAGGTATGGGTTATTAATATTCATAATTCCCCAGTCACTGGTATCTCATCACGCTCTGTTAGCTGGGTTTCAAATCACACGCTCGGCCAGATTCCGAATTGAACAGCGCACTCCCAACTCAGCATTGTATGAGAATTGTCTTGGTTTTAGGAATAAAGACCGAACACCTTTGTTTTGCCTTCATTAGGGCCGTTTAGACGACAGGCAAAGATCCACATTGTGGTTCAAAACTCTTGCGTGTAAACGCTACCCAATGCGGTCCAATGTGGATTTAAAATGGTCCCGAATCCACATTGGACCGTATTGGACCACACACGACCACATTCAAATCTCGTCTAAACGCAAATGAGACCCGATGCGGGTCGATCGGATCCAATCGGATTGAATCTGAATGTGATTTTTTGGCTTGTCGTCTAAACGGCCCTATTTACGTTGCACCCGACGAGTCTTGGTTATACACACCCAATGACCGACGGCGAAGCCACTGTAATTTTACGCTATTTTAGTGTTGGTAGAGTGCAGGTGGAGGTCTCATCATACCCTCATGAAGGTCCCCAAATTGCTGATACGTACTTCAAAGAATCAAGCGCCAGATTTCAGCAAACATTGAAAAAACTACTGCAGGCTCAGCTCTAACGTATTCAGGTCGACCATCGTACATTTTACACTGCTCAAACATCGGAAGACGAAAGCACATTCTGAAATCAATTTCTGGAGGTCTTCTTTTTGACGAAATTATCAATCTCGTTCCCGTTCCCGTTCCTTGGGTGATCCACGTGCATCTTCAAACACTGGGCGAAAGGAGAATGATGCAACCACTGCCGATGGCGCCGGCTGTTGACAAAAATTAGAAACGTCGTGGCCCTTTAAGACTCGGTGTCAAAAAGATGCTAAAGCGTTTTCCAATTAACTTAATTGATACGTCCAATAACCAAGGCACTTCGGATTAAAAAATCATTTCATTCAGAGGTTTTGCGGGACGTGGGAGATTTCTTTTTCGATTTGCGATTGAAATAAACGCGTTGCGTTGATTTTTAAAGCCTCACAGTATTGAATTTTACGGTGTTTTCAAAGTATTAAGCGGGTGATCCACTTTTGGCTTGAGACGGGGTTGCGTTCCCTTGCGATTACCTTATAAGGACTTCCGATTGCCATATAAGGTAACCGCAAGGGAACGCAACCCCGTCTCAAGCCGAAATCGCAACAGTGGATCACCCGCCTTAGGAAACTGAAGGTAGAGGTCTCATAGCCTCGTGAAGGTCCCCAAAATGCTTGCATGATACGTACTTCAAAAAACATCAATGCTTAGTTTTCAGCACGGCATCGAAAAAACAGCAGGCAGAGCTCTAATGTATCCACATAGAGCATAGTACATTTTACACTACACTAACGTTGGAGGACGTAAGCGCTTTCTGAATTTAATACAGTGCGGCTTTAAATCTGCTTTTGTTTGTTTGTCGAAATTCCCAAAAATAGGGAGGTTTCGCAAGCGCCCGGTTAGGCCATACGACGACGTTTATTTATTGTTTGGGTGTACCCACACAATAGATAAACGTCGTCGTTGGGCCTAACCGGGCGCTTGCGAAACCTCCCTAATGTTGACAGGTACACTTTTTCATGGCGCCGGCAATATCGATGTAATATAATCTCCCGCTTAAAGCCTGTCAAACGTGTCATGAAACTGCCACTTTCAGCGGTTCATGTGGTGACAGATAAACCACTTTATTATCCTGCGGTCAAATTTATACTTCGAGAATGCCATCATGTCACTACCATCAATATTCGCAAATAAAGGTCGGCGGTATTATTTTTTTCCGGAAAAAACAAATGGACGTCGCCTGCAGTCGAAGATTGATTGAGGTGTTTTTCCCGGTCGAAACAGCGGCAGGATTCATAATTGGTAAGCTCTTTTTGCCCCAGCCAAATCAATCTCTGCCGTGGCGGGCGGGAGAGAAAGCTGTTCACCGCGTCTCTCGCACGACGAGTGGCGTCAGGTTACTCGATAATACGTGTATCGTTAAAGCGGGCAGCACACCAGGCGAGGTGAGGCCAGCCACCGTAGACTAGGCGATATCGGTTTGATAAGGGTGGGTGCACACTATTAAGCGATTTGGAATCGCACGCAAATCGCTTTTGTTTGGGAGGCATTGCGGCGTGAAATAACAAAGAACAATCGCATGCGTTGGACGAATCGCGTGTAGTGTATACCGACCCTAAAGCGGCGAATCCACTGTCGCGATTTGGGCTTGAGACGGGGTTGCGGTGCCTTGCGATCGTCTTATATGGCAATCGGAAGTCCTTATATGGTAACCGCAAGGGGACGCAACCGCGTCTCAAGCCAAAATCGCGACAGTGGATCACCCGCTTTAGGCTAAGAATCCATTCACGCGATTTTCGTGCCGCGCGATGTCGCATCCTTTGTCCAGGACCAACGCGGCGGAAACAAACAATGCTTTCGAGCGTCTGCGGCAAGAAAATCGCGTGAATGGATTCTTAGCCTTGGGTAAGCATCGCTGCCGAGAAGATTCCACGCATCGCTGTCCAACGCACACCTGGCGTCAACAGTCGATTTTGCTGATGGCGATCACCGCCTAGTGTGCTGCCAGTTTTATGAAGTCGCGGAACATTTTATTACCGAGAGGGCGGCGCTGCGAGCGGTTGTAACGACGGCGTTAAAAACAGAACGCAGCAGTGCAAAATCTTCGCGTCATGACGTACATGTACTTGACGCAGTGCAACAGGGACGAAACGTCGAAAAATGGTAAAACCACGCCCAGCGCCCCCTAGCGGTAGTTTTTTCAGGTTCCTCATTTACCGCGCCATGGTCACGTGACCAGGTGTCCAATCCTTCTTGAACAGTGAGGGTGATTTTATTCGGTTACCAGTAATAGGGATCCGATATCTGTTCCCCTGATCTGCAAGCAGGCCGTGAGTGAAGTGTCTGACAGACTGGGTGCATTCATGAATGTAGACATTTTTTAGCGGCCGCGTCAATAAAACGTGTTCCTTCCAAGAGAAACTACATTGCAGATTCATTATCTTCACTTGGTTCATTATCTGGGTATCACTGATTAACAGCTTTGATTGACAGATGTCAG
Source organism: Notospermus geniculatus (assembly GCA_002633025.1). Taxonomy (NCBI): domain Eukaryota; kingdom Metazoa; phylum Nemertea; class Pilidiophora; order Heteronemertea; family Lineidae; genus Notospermus; species Notospermus geniculatus. The sequence goes on along the minus strand of NMRB01002627.1, from coordinate 79,169 downwards.
ATTTGCCGTCGTAGCGATCTAATGACCAGTGTCAGTTTCTTAATTGATGCAATTAACCCACCCAAACAAGTGCCGGTTATGTTACCCTTCTCCGGTGATGGTGATCATGGCACCTCACAGATCAACTTCCAGAGATAGGGATTAACCTTTGCAAGTGACATGATTGGCGGTCGATAGAATGTGTTATCGGCGACTTTGACTCAAAGATATGGCCAAAACGTCGTGTTGTTGTAAACAACTTATTGGTTGCTGTGGGGATCGCGGAGTAGATTACTGGCAATTGACTTCATGAACAAAACAGCAGCTATCAAAGGAGGGATAGATGTTAGCATTAAAGGGAGACATCCGAAAGATATTGCCCGGCGGGCACTCTTTGTTTTTGTTTTGATTACCGTAGTGTCACCGTTGATTAACAGACGGCGCTGTGCGTTATGGCACAGGCCCTTGGAGAGCTATCAGTGAGTTTAGAACACGTATATAACCAAACGTATCCAGATACACAGCAACAAAGGTGTTTACAACAACGCGATGTTTTGGACATATCGTTCCAGCCAAAGTCGCCGATAACACATTCTATCAAAACCAAAACAAAAACAAATTGGGTCGTATTCATAAAAGCGATTCTATCGTCCGTCTTAGGCCGGTTCCAAGTAACGTGGTTGACCTTACTTGGAACCGGCCTAATAGAACCGCTTTATGAATACGACCCATTGTGCCCGCCGGGCAATATCTGTCGGAAGTCTCCCGTTAATACCTCTGCAAAATCGTTACAAAGCTGGGTTGACGGACTTACACGGCCGCTGATAAAGGCCGTCATTTTTATTTTTCATAAGTCGTGCGCCCCACTTACGAAAAATAAATATATGGTGGCCTTTATCAGCCCAGCGTAGACTTATGACCGGAGGTCATTTGTTTTGTAAGCAAGACTCGTGGGTGTACCGAAAAAGAGGCCCCAAAAGTCGAGGCGCTCCACCGATGGTTTGGGGCCAATTATTTGAGGAACACCAGATGAGTCAGTGACCCACGGCGAGTTATTTTTTTCTAATTCTAAAATCCCCCAAACTTACAAATAATGCTCGACAAAAGCGACTTATCAAATCTATCGAAAATTAAATCCCCAAACCTACAGGCCTATACCCATCCGGCGAGATTCCTCGGTTGTGTTCTCAAGATATTTGAATCCAAAAAACCGCGTACATCTTAGAACTCCTAATCCTCCTCATGATCTGCCGCACTGCCAAATACCAAGATTAACAGGAAGCGAATAGTATTATTGTCATTTGGATGGAAAAAATGAAATGAAAAACCCGACAGAGCGGAAGTGTTGTGTTACGCAGAAGATTTTTTGCAACGAATTACCAGAATGTCGGAAGGCGTACTCATATAACCGTACGCAATTTTTTTATACCACTTGTTTTCTATGGGTATTATGGGCATTATGGATATTAAAGCCAACAGCACAGCAGGTGATATCGCAAGCGGTCAGGGGTGGCCGCATAGAAACTCCGCCAGCGCTAGCGGAGCCCATCTGCCGATAGTGCTGTACATTTTTCCATACATTTTAAAGGAGCACGGTATTGGATCTCAAATGCGTTATTTGACTGCCGACGTAGAGGGAGCCACCTAGCGGCAGTAAGACGAACTACAAAAATGCATTACAAAATGTACGCAGTAAATCGGGTCAATTCGCCGACAACGTAGTTAGTCCCTGGGTTGGAGAGTGGCGCGGTGGCGCCAGCTGTCGAGAAAAAGTGGCAATACCGTGCTCCTTTAACACCGATAGGCTGTCGAAACACTAGCGGAGTTTCTATGCGCCCGGCCCTGATCGCCACCGAACAAAATCTGTAGTTTATGTGCACTGGACAGCTATCCGTGGAATCTTCTCGCCAGCGATGATCGCCCAGTATCAACAATAGTGAGGTTTCGCAAATCTGAGGAAACACGAAGCACATGTACGAAATACGAAATTGGACTTTACTTCCATGCCGTAATGTATTTCAGATAGTTGGTGCCACAAATATCGCCTGCTGCAAGAGCGTCTTTTAGCTTATGACGTTAGACCGATGACGTGAGGAACATGAGTAGCTTGTGATAGCCTCCTCCGTACTTACCAGGGCCAATAATGCTATAGCGTCGGCCCTGACGGAAAAATGAAATACAAATAAATACAAATAGACCGATCGAGTTGCGGTGTATATTAAACTTTGAAATTTATCTTTCGTTTCCACTTCGTACCTACGAAGTAGAAATTTAGAAATTCAAGATGTACCATTCAACTCTGTCGGTCTAAAAGACGCACTGGCGGTAGGGACATTTGTGGTAGCAACCATCTCCAGAAATACATGTACATTAGGTCCAGCAAATGAAGTTGAATTTCATATTTCGTACTTCGTGTTTCGTCAGATTTGCAAACCTCACTAATAGGGAGTTTTCGCAAATCTGACGAAAAGCGAAGTACGAAATACGAAATTGGACGTCATATCCATGACGTAGTGTATTTCAGGAAATGGCTGGTACCATACATGTAAATATCGCCTGCTGCAAGAGCGTCTTTTAGCCTATGACGTTAGAACGACAGAGGTACGGTGTATATTAAACTTTGAAATTTATCTTTCGTTTGCACTTCGTTGATACGAATTGGAAATTTAAAAATTCAAGATGCGCCATAACGCTTTCGATCTTACATGACATGCTAAAAGACGCACTGGCAGGAGGGACATTTGTGGTACCAACCATTTCCTGAAATACATTACGTCATGGATATGACGTCCAATTTCGTGTTTCGTACTTCGTTTTTCGTCAGATTTGCGAAAACTCCCTAATATAATAAACGACATCGCTTTGTGTGCGGTAGCTGGCGAGAAGATCGGTTGCGGCGATCAAGGCCCATATTCATAAACTACTTAATGCCCGCTGTACACGATCAAATTTTTCATCCATACCAGTTTTCTGAATACAAAGCCCCAATAAGCCCGGAATCTAAATTTCCCAAAAATTGGATGAAACATTTGATCGTGTAGAGCGGGCATAAGTCTAAGTGTGACACCCTTTGTTCAACACAAAATATACGTTTCACACTTTTATGAATGCGGACCCAGATCGCTTGCAATATCGCCCTCATCTCCTGAGTACTTGTCGGTTTGTTTCTTTTTCTTCCTACTTACATGTATTTGCTATTTTCTTAATTTTGTTTATACTCTGGAATTGTCCTATGTTCCTCATCATTACTATTACATTTTATTTTCATGTATAAGGGCTATTAATGCCTTCGGCGTCAGCCCTTCTTCTTCTTTGTATCTATTATGTTCTAAATAAATTCATTTCATTTCAAAAAATCTCGGCGGCATGGTGGGCTGCCCGCTTTGAAGAAAAAATCTGGTGACGTCATGTTGTTTTGGGAACCATGTGCAATTTTTTGTCAAAGAATACTTCAAAAGAATTTTTTTCCGTTTGGAACGGTATTATCCTATACAAACAAAGACTTTCATTGTAGATATTGACTAGTAGATTGCCGCAACTTTCTCATCGATCGCACTTGTAAGATATACGTCTTTTCTTCGGGGAAATTGATTAGTACCGATATATTCATGTACATGTATGTTCTAAATAAATTCATTTCATTTCAAAAAATCTCGGCTGGTGGGCTGCCCGCTTTGAAGAAAAAATCTGGTGACGTCATGTTATTTTGGGAACCGTGTACAAACTTTTGTCAAAGAATACTTCAAAAGAATTTTTTTCCGTTTGGAACGATATTATCCTATACAAACAAAGACTTTCATTGTGGATATTGACTAGTAGATTGCCGCAACTTTCTCATCGATCGCACTTGTAAGATATACGTCTTTTCTTCGGGGAAATTGATTAGTACCGATATATCACTGTCATTTCAACGCTAATGACACAATTTCTGGCAACGGGCATTGAATTAAGGCCTGGTTATTCTATTGCAGTGAAACTAATAGTCAATGGGATTCAATCTTCTCCAGAAATCTCGTTAACCTCGCAATCCATTCAACGCCCACCTCACAGACGACTGAATTGCTGTTCTTCTGTTTTGTATGCGTATGCACACTCACACTCTCAGCCAGAGTTTCACCAAAGTACACTATAGATTCATCTGTGATTGGGGGGCCTCGGCCCCCCTCTGGATCCGCGCCTGAGATTCATCTGTGAGGGAATCTGCTCGTAGCATGTTTCGCAACCGAACGAATAAGAACGCTTGTTACAATTGGTTCTCAATGATTTGACCAATGTAAGTTGACATTATGTTTGTAGTACATCGCTTGCACCTCTGACTATAAAAATACATGTACTGTACATGTACACGTATACACCAACTGCATGCAGTACAGGGGCCTGGGCCATATGCATAAAACTACTTACATGTAAGTATGAAAATCCCAAGGGATTCCCTCAAACCACCACTAAAGTGGAAATCTTAACTTAAGGGAGATGCAGAAAGCTACTTTGGAATAGTGAAAGCCTCAACTGACTCCTTAACTTCACAGTTGTGGCAGGCACAGGTTGGAATATGTTATCCATGCTGTTTTTAATGCACGCTAGCCAAATAGGCCGGGGAAATTATGTGCTAGGCTACGGTGGGATAACATTGAACTGTGCCAAGGATTTTGATTTGACAGACCATGTATCCTCTTTCTGTCCTACCAATTTGGTAACCTCTTTTTTGTTTTCCACCGTTAATAGCCATTTTACACAGTTAACATACTAAAATTGGGCGGCCATTGGCAGAAAGCTGCCATGTAATGACGTCACAGGAGATCTCCTCAGTACTGAGAAATAGCTTACTTACAATGTACCTCACATCCCAAAATAGCTAACCAATCAACTGCGACGTTACAAATTCAAATTCAAAAAGAGCTAGCCAATCAACTGCGTCGTTACATCAGGCAATACCGGTCCATTATCCTTGAGCTATATTGGGGCCGGGAACCAGTCTATACATGCACAACAACTCTGCAGCGGACTTGGAGAAGGCGAAGGTCCAGTATGTCCTATACATTGTCAGTGATGATCCACTGTATGCGGGGGGGGGCCTCTCTGTGGATGTGAAGCAAGTCGGGTCGGGCCCCTGCCGTAATTTTCTCCCAAAGAAAGATAAGACCTCGTCGTCCATGAAATACATGTACACTGTTGCTGTGCTCGTCTTCAAGATCCAATCACATTATTTACCTTTGAAAATCATCGGAATCGGAAAAAATGAACTTTTGGCACAAAGAATTCAAAAACTTATGATAAAACAAAAAACCTGGAGTTGAGTGTCGATAACCGAGCGAGTTGTTTTGTCATTCTCCTTACAAAAATCTCTTTCCGCGGATGCAACAAATGGAAAAGCAGCTTTCAACGGAGGAAATTCTTTATTTCTTGCACCTAATTACAAGATAACTGGTGAGTTACGAAGAGCATTAAGCGGTTATGAAGTTTTGTAAGGTTTCGTGTTGCTGATGGTGTCACGCGAATAAGTCGTGTCAAAGATTATTATGAAAATGTCGAAGTTGAATTTTTTCTTTTTATTTCGTGATTTTGAACAACACCATTAAAGACAACATTAAAGACAACGCCGATTTCCGACATCTTCTGTTAGGGCCTACATGTCAAGATTGAAACAATGTGGTGGCCGAGACCACTCTTCGCATAGTGGAGTGTAAAGCCCTATTTACACGAGCCGATTTTGCCGTACGACAGAGTCGTATCAGATTTGTCGTACAGATTTGTCGGGATCGGCTAATCTGTTTACACGGGACGATTTATTCCCCGGATTTATTCATGCGTCCCTTAGGACCTCGTGTGTCATTAGGTAGCCTTCATACACGTGATCTAATCTCGCTCCCTGATTGGCCCACAGTCCATACGACAAGCAGCCGATGTCGGGTGAAAATAGAACACCCGACTTCTGCACGCGATGTCGCACCGACAAAAAAATCGTCTCGGAAGTCTAGTATACACGGTGCGTTTTTGTCGTACGTCTCTGTCGGCCGACACAATCGTCCGACAAAATCGGCTCGTGTAAATACAGCTTTAGAGTTAAGCCCCCGTCACATATCCACCGGGCCCCGTACGATTTTCCCCACCCAGCGGCTTGCCGTGGATTTTAGAGACAGTACGGGTCCATTACGATTTTCACTTTCATTTTCATGTTCATTTTCATTTCTACGGTTTTCATTTCCCGGGGATCAGGGGCAATCTGTCTGTTTTTACTCGCCGTGCGGGCCCCGGAGTGGATATGTGACGGGGGAGGCTTCTGGAATACGGGCCATAATCTTCGTTCAATAAAAAAGGAAAACGCTCGCCAAATTTTTCATACATGTATGTTGGCATACGCTGGCTAAATCGTCAAGGTGTGACTGCAGGAGGCTTCTGGAATACGGGCGTACATTTCTATATTTTAGGTTACACCAATATCATCGTGTTCTTGACCTGTTTTCGATATTGATCTGAGGCCCAGGAGTCGATACCAATCAAATGAGACAATGTACCATTTGTGCTCCTATCCTCTATTCTGATAAGTATTAAGGTGCAATGCTTTTCAGTTCACAGGAAGTCACTGATCAAATGTCCCACCATTAGTTTATCGCGGCAGTGTTGTTTGCGCTGCAATCAAGTCGACAACAGCAACGTTGTGGCCGTTTTCAAATCAACCACGGACAGCCGCTCGCGTTGCTTTCGTCGTGTAAGTAGTGCCCTGTGATCAAATTTCCTTTCGAGTCCAGTTTCTTAGAGGGATGTTTACCGCTATCATTCTGTTAACCGTTGTTGAAATTGCGAGCTGTGCTTGGCGTAAGTATGCTAATTTCGAGAAATTTCAAGTTTCGGTCTACGAGACAACGTTGATTCTTAAAGGCACAGATCGATATTTACGGATTTTAAGTACCCGAGGGGTAAGCCATAGTCCAAATCATTCCCCCCGAATGGATGCCATAATGATGGCTGTCCCAACACTCTTCATCATACGTTTGCTTTCCTTACAGCCGTATTTCCTGTGCCATCCGGCTACACTCATCGTTATGGTGATTGTGGTGGTCATGACATATTCATGCCAGGGAAGGTGCCTTTCACACTCTGCCTGGGTCTCTGCAGCAAGATGTCAAACTGCCGCAGCCTTCAGTACACGGGGGACGTATTTAACTGTCTCTTGAAATCGCACATTTGCTCGCACCTTCAATACGCGGGGTATAAAGGATTTAATATATATGATAACAAGGCGCACGCTGGGCGTGGCGAATAACCAGGTTTTCGAAGTGGCGGCGTGAATAGCACTTTTCCTGTTTTCACATTTAGCCCCCTATTGGCCAAACCTTGAATCGAATGATGCTGAATATCGAAAGGAAACAATGTCTACTCACAAGCAACATGTCCACAAAATTTCACAAGAAAATCTGAAGTCGTTCCCATGTTATAACACTTCGATGATTTTCGGGTAACGCTGCCTGGCGGCCATATTGGATGTGCGATCGGGCCGAAACTTCGTATTTCAGAAGGTATCCCTCTAGTACACATTTATGCAAGGTATGAAATGGCTAGGTGAGAAAACGACAACACATGCCAAGTTCGTAACTTTTGCCGAACTTTGACCTCTGTGACCTTGAAAAGTAGGTCAAATGAAAAACCCGGGTATTATGTTATGTATCGTCATTAGATATACCTATGATAAAAATTTGGTGACGATCCGTTCATTTGTTCAGGAGAAATAGCACTTTTTCTGTTTTCACATTTAGCCCCCTATTGGCCAAACCTTGAATCGAATGACGCTGAATATCGAAAGGAAACAACGTCTACTTACAAGCAACATGTCCCAAAAATTTCAAAAGAAAATCTCAAGTCGTTTTCAAGTTATCAGTCGGACAAGAGAAAAGCGACCGCCCGGACGCCCGAACGCCCGACCGCCCGCCACTTTCGGTAATTTAATAACCAGGACTTTCTTCGAAAACCTGGTTAAAAAAGGTAAGTTGTTGCTGAGTTGTTGACCTTGGCCATCATGACGCCAGTCAGGGCCAATACTTTGAACTCCGTCACATTTCTGGTGTCGAGGGCATCCTTTAAAGCCTCACAGTATTTTGTCGTAAGTGCAGTTTACACGAACCAATTTGGACGTACGATCATGTCGGATCGGACAATCGGATGTAAAAATCGTATCGTGTAAATTGGCCTTCCGGGGGATTGCAAAAACTCTGTGTTACCCCCTAACGTCCATTTTCCAGATCTTACCACCAGTGCTTATTTCAAATCGCAAGCGGCGGCACCAGCAGGAAAACTGATTCAAACCAAGGACGCCGCAAAACTTTTTCCAGAATGTGCGACACACTGTCTCCAACTTCAACTAAACTGCACCGCATTCGTATACAACAGCATCATACGGAATTCGACATCGTCCAGTTCTCTTTTCTCTTGGACGCTGCTTCTTTTGGAAACAACTCGTTCTGGATTGTCACTGTGTATTAACAAGCATTTTGCGATCTCCGGCATTGCTACATGTAGTATCTATTGCTACGGTTTTTCACATTTATCAAGGTACGTTTGTATAAAAACATGACGTTCAATGAGGAACTTGCGCAGTTCATCCGCTATGCGGCGCTGGTATCTATGAGACCGAACTGTCGGGGATTTCGTCAAAACTGAAACATCGTGCACGGAATGCAAAGTTGCCGTTATCTGGTCAGATTTCCCGATAACAATTCCGCCCAAGATGTCCATATAGACAATGGTTTTCGGGAAAAAAGTCTGGAAAAAAATGTCGGCTGCACTGCATTTCCCCGCGATGCGATGTCAACTCGGACAAAGTGACGTCATGATGTCTTTCGCTTGGATCGGTGTTAGCGCCCCCTTGCGTCATGTTGGTTCCTTATTGGCGTGCTGTCCGTACGTTATCTGACTAGGCCTACATTGTCGTGTTCAGCCAATGGCAATAGAACCAGGTGTGAAGGGAAAGAATGTCCTATGAAAAACTGTCCTGCGAACAAAAGATCCTATTGTTACATGTACATTCTAATCTCTGGCGATTGGTTTCTATACCCATGCCGCTTATTCCGTCATTCAACAATAGAAGTGGACACTTTTTACAGGGGGACACTCTTTACTGCTACACCGGAATGAACTAAAATGAAGCATAGTGATTATATCTGCAGGAAATTCCGACCCTTACATTGGTTCCTACGCTCATTTTAGGGGGGCTTAGATTATGACAAATTGGCCTCCCTCCCTCCATACGGTTCACAAAACACTTCCGTATCAATTTGGTATGGAATTGATATCAAATTAATGGTATGGAGTTGAAATTAAATTGATTAAATTAACCAGACTATTGCGTCATTAAGATGCCTGGGAAAAAATGCCAAACTTCTCTTATGTACACCCCTCAGCATTAATTTATCTACACCTCATTTTTTGGAATATCTTGCGAACAAATTGACCAAATTTGATCGGGTTTCTGTTATATGAAATTTCCATGCCTTGGTGACATTGTTCCAACGGTTTTGAGTGTTTGCTTTTACGCCAACATTATGTAATCAGCTGTCAAAAAAAGGCTATAAAATCAACATTTTTTATTTTGTGTAAAAATCTTCTGATTTCTGCAATACATTTTGAAAACACTCATAAGAAATAGTCCTGTTAAAGTTCCATTCTTGAAATCATAACAGTGTTTGAGAAAAAAGGTTTTTCCCCAGAAGCTTTCCCGTGACCTGATTGCAATGGTTGACACAGCCCCTGTTCAGATTGCCACCACGTCATGAATAATAATTTTTTCGTCACAAAACCGTAACATGTGACCAGTGGATCATGTTAATATTTGAGTTACGTGACCAAATTAAGCAGATGACGCATAGGTTTATGAATGTAAACTGAATTCTTTATGTGGACAATGGTCAATTGAAATACCTGAGTTCAAGTCAACAGGCCAATAATAGGCCTCAAGCCCAATAGGCCTTAGGTCAGTCATTCACATATTACGCCTACATCCAACCTCGCCAGAGGAACAATGAAAGATTGGACGAATCGGAAAAGTTACTCGGGCGATCACAAAATTTTCTCGGACGAGGTATAAGCCAATTGACTATGAATAAGGACTTTAAAAAATAAGCCTTGCGATTGGGTGCTTACTGACTAGGGGACCATGGCACAAGTCAAACTTAGTGTCATGAATTTGGCCTTTGAAAGCCATTGAAAAACGTCCATATCATCAAAAGTGGTGAATAAATTTACCAAAAACTTCCACAATAGTGTTTAACAAATGGCTTTCTTTATCTCCCCGATGTTTTTGAAAAATTTCAGTTGAGAATAAAAAAGTTGACTTTTACAGCCATTTTTTGACAGCTGATTACATAATGTTGTTGTGAAAGCAATCACTCAAAACCGCTGGAATTATTTGACCAAGGCATGGAAATTTCATATAACACAAACCCGATCAAATTTGGTCATTTTGTTCTCAAGATATTCAAAAAATTGAGGTGTAGATAAATTAATGCTGAGGGGTGTACTGTACTAGGTATATGATGTAACTAAATTGTACATGTATACAGTACATGTATTTGTAATTTATGAGTACGCGTTCGCACGTCTTCAGTACCAAAATGCGTAATGGCAGAAAATACACCAAAATCGCTATTGTGATGTCTGAGAGATCTGGCATTGCCGGGGTTAAGTTTCTCCTTTTGGTGATGGTCAGCACTGCTGTATGGCACGCCAAACACGAAATTATTCAAGACAGTTAAAATATTTATTCAACAAGTCAAAATATACATTCAAGAGACAAAATATTCATTCAAAAAGTCAAAATATTCATTCAAAAGACAAACTTTTTATTAAAAAAATCAAAATATACATTCAAAAGAAAAAATATTCATTCAAAAAGTCAAAATATTCATTCAAAAGACAAAATATTTATTCAAAAAGTCAGCAGGCTGTTGATATCTTCGAATCGAAGTTTTTGATATGTAAAATTGTTTGTTTAAACATATTTGCATTAATCATAACGCACATAATAATAATAATACAAGGGATTGGTTAAAAAGCTAGTGCCGATTTAAAACCTCTCCCAAAACAAGTTACAAAAGAGAAGTGCATTGATATGTAAAATGCTATAGGAGCTAAGATCCCAGTGGCAAAGCCAGGTCTCTGTGACCTTACAACTGCGAATTTGGGGTGTATTTTTTGACATTAGGCCACATAAAAAAAATCTTTAGTTTAGCATCAGTCATACCTACTTGTAAAAAGTGAGGAGGGAGGAGGTTTTTTTTGTTTTTTTTAAATACTGAAATGGACTGTGATCATCGAAAGAGAGCTTGGAAGCATTGCACCATTTATCATACAATAGACATATCCTTAGTATTAACTCGAAAAAGATTTTTATTCAAAAAAATACATACCTGAGTCACCCTGGAAAAGGCATGTGTAGACAAGAAACCACACTTTTTGACAGAGAGCATATATTATGTGAGGAAAAATTGGAAAAAAAAATTGAAAAAAATTTGTTTTGAAAAAATTAAAAAAAAAAATTTTTTTGAGGCGGCGAGAAAATTCGAGGCGGGCGCTGATGCTAAACTAAAGATTTTTTTTATATGGCCTTATTTGGTTACATGTACATCAATATGTCATCGTGTTGTTGACATGTTTTTGGGTATTGATCTGACGCCAAGTCGATACGAGTTAATGTCTTACAATAATTAACTCCATAGTTTGAATGGTGTAAATGTCCGTTCGTATCAGTGGTATGGAAGACAATAATATCATTCACAATCATTGTGCAGACAATTCATTTGGCTTGACACGCAAGTTGGTTGAAGAAATTTTGGATTGGTTTATACATAGGCTGCTGTTACATAGAAATGAGCTAATCACTTTTCATTTTTCACTCAGTCCGACCTCAGTTTCCATTCAAAATCCTATAATATTAATGACCGCCAATGTAAAGAGTCGATGGAGTGCAATGTTGATTCTTCAGGTTTACGGCATCCTGACTTATCAGGTCTTTTCCTGTCTTTCCTACGTCTTTCCATACAAAGTTTGTGTGCGGTGACGAAGGGAGCGAGCACTAAGAACGCCTGATATCTCAGGATGGGTTTACGGACGATTCGTGCTATATCACAAATGAGATATGAAATAGAAACGGGTTTCTAAGGTGAAAGTCATCGCGTCCTCCCAAATGACGTGTGAAAAATGAACTCCTGTGTAACAAATCACTCTGCCTACCGGGATCATGGTGAACTATGAGCATTTTAAAACGGAGATTTTGTGGCGGCTGCTGAGTGGTGCAGTGACGGAGTTTTTCTCGAGAAGTTACAGGTACAACCGTTGATTCAATAATTGGCACACAGCTTATGTGTAAAACTACTTAAAACTGACAAGATGGCGAAAGGAATATACCTGAATTTGTGGATAAAGAAGACTGTTGACGGTACCACAAGTTATACTACTTTATTGTGCGCCTATTATCTATTCCAACCAATTCGAGTGTTCTTCGTTTTTTTACCATTGTTTTTTAACCTCTGAGAAGTCACATGCAATGCTTTTCAGTTCACAGGAAGTCACTGATCAACATGTCACGTTTGTCAGACCAACGCGGTGGTGTTGTTAGTGAACAGCAACGTTGTGGCCATTTTCAAATCAACCACGGACAGTCGCTTTACTTTCCGTTAAAAGGTGCTCGCGTTGCTTTCGTCGAAGAGTGCCCTGATATCAGATTATTTCATTTCGCATTTCGAGTCCTGTTTCATAGAGGGATGTTTACCGCTATCATTTTGTTAACCACCGTTGTAACACCGAGCTGTGCTTGGCGTAAGTATGCAAATTTAGAGAGAAATTTCGAAGTTTCGGTCGGCAAGACAACGTTGATTTTCAAATGCACGGATCGATCTACGGATTTTAAGTCCCCGAGGTATAAGCCATGGTCCAAATCATTCCCCCCGAATGGATGCCATAATGATGGCTGTCCCAACACTCTTCATCGTACGCTTGCTTTCCTAAAGGCCCGTTTCCACTATAGCGGATTCTACGCGGCGAGCGGAGCGGTTTTCACAGGCATTGGGATAATCAATAGGCCATTGTATTGTTAAACCATCGAAGGATTATCCAAAGCCCTGTGAAAACCGCACCGCTCGCCGGAAACCGCAGCGGAATCCGCTATAATAGTGGAAACGGGCCTTTACAGCTGTAGTATTTCCTGTGCCATCCGGCTACACTCATCGTTATGGTGATTGTAATGGTCATGACATATTCATGCCAGGGAAGGTGCCTTTCACACTCTGTCTGGGTCTCTGCAGCAAGATGTCAAACTGCAGTAGCGTTCAGTACAAAGGAGACGAATTAACGTGTTTCTTGAAATCGCACAATTGCTTGCTTCTTTATAAAGCGGGATATAGAGGATATAATGTATATGATAAAAAAGGTAAGTTGTTGCTGAGTTGTTGACCTTGGCCATCATGACGCCAGTCAGGGCCAATACTTTGAACTCCGTCACATTTCTGGTGTCGAGGGCATCCTTTACGTTATGGGGCATGCCCTCGTTGTTGTCAGGCATTATCCTGTCATGCAGTTTAAGAGGAAGTTCAGTTTCTCAGGATTGTTTGCCTCACCCGCTGATAATCTCCTTCATTTAATGGAGATTAGAGCAGGGCCAATGTTCCAAGTGATATTCTGCATCTTTTACACCGCTGTAAAGGGACTAGGTCCTATAGGTCCAGCTGTTCCAATGATCTAATGTGGTATCCCACCGACCTAAAGGACCACGGTATTGCCACTTTTTCACGACAGTCGGCGCCACTGCGCCACTCTCCAACCCTATACAGTATCCTCAGTGATGCTCCATTAAGCCCAGGTCACAAATGCACCGGGCGCCGTACGATTTTCCCCACCCAGCGGCTTGCTGTGGATTTCAGAGACTGAAACTCGGATCTAAGATGAATTATGCCGAAATCGCCTCAATAGATATGCGGAAATTAGACTGGATCAAACTGGGCACCGTAGAAATTGGCTAAAATGTCTCTTTTTACTCGCCGTACGGGCCCCGGAGTGGATATGTGACTGGGGCTTTAGGTGTGTGCCCGTGCTGGCATTCAGATTGGGGAGGAACATTTCTACCCAACNACGCACCAACCTGTGTCCGCACGAGCCGCATCACGCCGAATTTGGCGTAAAAAGTAATACGCGGACACATCACCGCCTCAACTCAGTAATCACGTGATCTACTACGCCACGAAAGTAAATCCCAAGAAAATAGCGATATGAGGCTTATTTCTTGCAGACTTTGCAAATAGTTGACTGATTTTTTATTTCTGATGAGAAATCGTCACAGACATGACATTGTTGAGAAGAAAAGGATGATATTCGGGTTATGAACATGACCACGGCAGCTATTCAGTGTGTGTAGACATTGTAGTGTACTGTAGTGTGTGACGACGCACTACTAACGCAGCGCAGCTGTCAGTGGCTAACATGACATGTACAGCCTATCTCACACAATATAGGCCTATGTATATCATAATCATGACGGATAATGTGATACCCACACACGGAGACATCCTAGGTAGGCCTATTTGAGAGATTCTGCAATTTCTAAACCTGAAGCGAGGAATCGCCCGCCATCTTGAAAATGCAGCAAGTAGTCCCAATATGTCCCATGATGCCTTGCGCGCGCGGTGACAGGTCAGTGCGAGGTAGGAGCGCTACCTGTCGTGACAATGACTGAGGATTATTGCTGCATCACGTGCTCACCTAAATACGTCATCACTTCGGATAAGGGACTAACTACATTGTCAGCGAATTGACCCGATTTACTATGTACAGGCATTGACTAATGTTTATCTACACTTGATATCTTGAATATTTCAAATACTACCGCACCAATTTTGACGCGATTTGTTGCATTTGAAAGGAAAACCTGTTGGTCATATTTCTGCATCAAAATTTTGGACATTTCGAAATATCAAAATTATGTAATAGCTTATCAGAGAAAAACTTGAAAATCAACATCTTTTATTTTGTAATTATATTTTCATTTTTATAGTAGTTCTGACAGAATGAAAGTTTCTGAGGAATTTGGTCCTAGTTTCATAAAAATCTGTCGAGTGGTTGCTGAGATATTTGAGATTATCAAAAGTTTGATAATTTGAGATTTTCGCGTTTTTCAAGAAATTTTCATACCATTAGATAAAGCTACCATCAGATTATAGATTTACCTGATTTTGAAACGTTTGGGGTTTAACTGGGCAGAAATATTGTAATATCAAAATGTTGATATTTTGAAAAATATGCGTAAATTCTAACCAGTTTATGCGAATCATCCAAAATTTCATAATTTTATGATTTGAGGTCAGCTCTATCTACTGACACCAGAATTTTGTAAAAAATCATGAAAATCTCAAATTATCAAAAATTTGATAATCTCAAATATCTCAGCAACCACTCAACAGATTTTGATGAAACTAGGACCAAAATCCTCAGAAACTTCCATTCTGTCAGAACTATACTATCAAAATGAAAATATAATTACAAAATAAAAGATGTTGATTTTCAAGTTTTTTTCTGATAAGCTATTACATAATTTCGATATTTCGGAATTACCAAAATTTTGATGCAGAACTATGACCAACAGGTTTTCCTTTCAAATGCAACAAACCGTGTCAAAATTGGTTCGGTAGTATTTGAAATATTCAAGATATCAAGTGTAGATAAACATTAGTCAATGCCTGTACATTAAGAAATGCATTTTTGTAGTTCGTCTCACTGTCGCTAGGTGGCTCCCTCTGCGTCGGCAATCAAATAACGCATTTGAGATCCAATACCTTGCTCCTTTAACATTCCCTGCCCTTCAGTAGCAAAAACAACAATGAACCACACACGAAATTACCCTTTATCTGCTTTATATATACACTGTAGTACACGTCATTCAGTTTTCTCTATCCGAAAAAGGGGTCTGTGATGAGACAAATTAATGAGTTTTCGCAACCGCCTATGAGGCCAATGACTACGCTTATCTATTGTTGGGATATACACTGTACTATCCGGGGGATTGCAAAAACTCTGTATTACCTCCTTAATGGCCACTTTTCAGATCTCAATACCACCAGTGCTCATTTCAAATCGCAAGCGGCGGCACCAGCAGGAAAACTGATTCAAACCGAGGACGCAGCAAAACGTTTTCCAGAATGTGCGACACACTGTCTCCAACTTCAACTAAACTGCACCGCATTCGTATACAACAGCATCATACGGAAATGTTATCTATTCGACATCGTCCAGTTCTCTTTTCCCTTGGACTCTGCTTCTTTTGGAAACAACTCGTTCTGGATTGTCACCGTGTATTAACAAGCATTTTGCGATCTCCGGCATTGCTAGTATATGGTACGGTTTTTGAAATTTATCAAGGTAGGCTACTGTACGTGTGTATTAAAACATGACGTTCAATGAGGAACCAGCGAAATTTTATCCGCTATGCGGCGCTGGTGTCGATGAGACCGAACGGGGGGGGGGGGGNGGGATTTCGTCAAAACTGAAACCATCGTGCACGGAATCCAAAGTTGCATTTGGTCAGTTTTCCCGATGAAAATTCCGACAGGATGTTCATATAGACAATGGTTTTCGGAACAAAATCCTTTAAAAAATGTCGGCTGTATACTGCATTTCCCCGCGATGCGATGTCACCTGAGACAAAAGGGACGTCATGATATCTTTGGTTTGGATCGGTGGAATGGCAGAGGTGTAACACCATTTCTTCCAATTCAGTGTCTTCCGTTTCATGCATGTCTGCCATTTCGCAGGGGCTGCCATCTTGAAATCATGTGAACGGAGGATGTGTTTTCATTGGCCACACCTGAATTTCTGCCCTCAGCATAGCTCAAGTATAGCGCGCACACGGTTTTTTCGCCTCGCGAGGTGAAAAATATCGAACATGTTTGATATTCGCCTCAAGGCCTTGAGAGGCAGAAAACTCGCCGAAAAATACGCGTGCACAGCGAACTATCTGGTGAGCAAACGGTCTCGACTGACTTTTCGCTCAGCAGATAACTTCAGTGTGCGGCAGGCTTTAGCTAGCGCGGCGGTGTTAACTTTAGTGAACAGGAACGTTGTGGCCGTTTTCAAATCAACCTCTTCCGTAAAAGGTGCTCGCGGTGCTTTCGTCTAAGGAGTGCCCTGAGATCATATTATTTCATTTTGCATTTTGAGTCACTTTTGGTAGAGGGGTGGTTACTGTTATCATTTTGTTACCACTGTTTGTTGTAACTCCGAAGTTTGCTTGACGTAAAGTATGCTAATTTAGAGAAATTTCAAAGTTTTGATTCTCAAATGCACGGATTGATATTGACGGATTTTAAGTCCCCCAGGCGTACAAGTCATGGTCACGATGGTCCAAATAATTCCCCCCGGAATGGATCCCATCCTCATGGCTGTTCCAACACTCTTCATCATGTGCTTGCTTTCATTACAGCCGTACTTTCTGTGCCATCCGGCTACACCTAGTCTCGCGCAACACCTAGTCTCGCGCAACTCCGAGGTCGTCAGACCGAGGATCTGGCACAGAACGCAATTCTCATTGTAATTGGATCAGTGACCTTATTCCGATGAATCAAAATAAGGGGAGCGTCGCTGATTGGCTAGTCACTACCAATGCATCATGGGTCTCAAAAGTTGGTGACGTAGGCTGCAGTTTTACTCGCATGCTGCATGCTTTTTGCATTGATTGTGCATGCATGCAGTGCAGTGTAGTTGTGTTCTACATGTACATGTACGTCGTCATCGGTAGATTGTCCGCTATGATGGTGTTACAAGTCAATGTAACCATATGGACCAGACTCTAAAATTGGAAATTGCAAGAGTCTGGTGGCACGAGACTAGGCTACACCCATCGCTGGTGATTGTTATGGTCATGGCATATTCTCTCAATGCATGGTGCCTTTTACACTCTATCTGGGGCTTTGCAGCAATGTGCCGAACTGCCGTAGCGTTCAATACAGAGGGGACTTATTCACATGTCTCTTGAAATCTCACATTTGCCCGACCTTTAATTTCGCGAAGTTTAAACAAAATAATATATATAATAAAAAAGGTAATTTGTTGCCGAGTTGTTGACTTTGTAGGCTACAGACATTTTCCCACGGTGCACCAACTGAGACAAAAGTGACATCCTGACGTTTTTCGGTCGGAGTCTTGCGTCATCTTGGTTCCTGGCGTCGTGTCCGTACGGTATCTGAACTTACAAGTATACGATGTAGTTTCAGCCAATGGCTAAAGAAGAAGTGTCCAAACATTTTGAACTTTTGCTTGTCAATGCCGGTGCATGACCTGTCAGCTTCAACCAATTTGCCTCACAGTACCAGCGGATGTGTGACTTGTCAGCTTTCAGAGGGATCGTCGCATTTCATAAGGAATGGTGAAACGGAATTATCGTTAAGGGAAACAGGAAGGAATGGTGATAGACTTTTGGTGGATAATGAACCAAATGAAGACGACGCTGTCCCTTTGGGAATCAATAAACTAAACTACTAACTTATAATTAAAGGTCTTTGTGAAGTTGATTATAGCGCAGTTCTTCTGAGAAGAAAGCAGTTCATTAGTGAGTACTCACGGGGTTCCCACTTTAAAGCTTAACCATACCTCGATGATTCCGCTGGTAAGATTCTCAAAATGAAGCACTAGTGATTTATCGGGAAATTCCGACTCGATATCGGTTGCTACGCTCATTTTACGGTGACTTGCATGTTGCTAATTGGTCTATCTCTCTCTATACCATCGGAACGACCTGAGGCGAACTGCTTATCTGTCCACTGGGCGGCGCATTTCACCTCGGACACAAGTCCAAGGCAGCCATATTGTTTATCAACAAACCCACGTGACCGCCGTATGGGACTATTTGGCCGTATTTTGGCCTGTTAAGATGTTCAACCTTATTTGCTGGATAAGTTGAGGCATATTATATATAAACGTACCGGTATCTGCCAATTATTGATCCAATAACGCAATATTTCTGTGTGACCTAGTTAGTTCATGCGTAGGGTGCTGCAGGTGTGATGAGGCGAACCGCATCCAAACCCCCAGAAAATGAGGGAAATCGTTGCGCATTCAAGATGGCTGCCTTGGAATTGTGTCTGAGGGGAAATGCGAGTTGTCACGGAAATTGCCGAGCAGTTGCCTTCGGAAGTTCCGAATGCCTCTACCCTGGTATACCCGTCGCAAAACAACCTCGGTATATATATGGAACTGAACCGTCTGGCAGCTCATCCCTGCTTACGCACGCAAGAAATACTTTGGTCGCAAAATCTCTGTCCTAGTCGAGGATGTCGGTACGGCGACCCGCATCTGTCACGAGCAGCTTCGATAAACTGCCGCTATTGGCGTTTGGGTCCCGCGTCCCGCTGTTTCAAAAGTGATGATGCACTCAATCATATAATATGTGACCCGTCTCACAGCAAAACTAGACGCATGTCGCTCAGAAGGTGAGCCTCAACAAACTGAGATGAGATGACACCAGGAGAGAATGGAAGAAATGGATCATTTCAGATTTCACAATAGACAGACAATACTGAAACTGACAAACATTTGGTCTCAACCTGCCAAGGAAAGAGCGACATACGTTTGCTGTGACGGGTCATATATACAGTATGCGGATGGATGGTAATGGTATTTTGCCGAATATTTTAAGTCTCCAAAGGCCTTTACATCACATTTTTATGGCAAACATCGTTTTATATAAAAAATATCCTTCTCACTTAATGTATTTCCAAGATTGGGCCAAGGGTACCGGAGCGTGTCGTCAGTACCATCATCAGTAAACAATTTTATCAGTGTTTGTCAGAAGACACCAGAGTGTGGATTCATTAATCATGGCTTTGTGTTTACGTGATGATGTTCTGCTGATGTAGGATTCCCTTCAGATGAACTGGTGTTAGTTATCAACATAAAGGAATCAACCATAAAGGTTCAACTGCGAACGATGAACTCACTGAGGGATACACTTCATGTGTTGCCACCAGATGTCTCTCACTGCCTCAATTTCGGCTTTACGTAATAGGCACGAGCTTCAACTTTTTTTGTGGTGAAGAGGTACATGAACCTGTCAACTTGATGCTTTGAATTCCATTTCTGAGGGTAACAGAGCGATTTTCAGGACAATTTGTGCTCCATGTGCAAATGTACGTCAGCCTATTCAAATGTACAGATGACCCTGCGCTCACATCGTTCGTGGGGTTCTCACTAATTCAGTCCTTTTGTATCATAAGATCAACTAGTCGGAATTCAACAAAATTTGCAGTGAACGTGCAGAAGGGTCTTGCCTATCATATGGAATAGTCAAAATGCAAATCTGTTGAGGTTTAAAGGGATATTGTCCATATTTATAAAATGCTAAATTTGTAAGTTGAACCTTTATGTTATCAATGATGTGACAGCACGAACTCTCACCGACTCTACCTTTGTAATGCTCAAAATCTCTGACTGTTGTTCAACTCATCTGCCCCCAGGTTTGAGCAGACGGTATCTGCTGTTTGAAGTTTTCTAAAAGCCTCGGAAATGAATCGGAGAAAATTTGAAGAAGAATTCTTCAGATCTTTCACAAGGACAACATTTCTTCAAATATCTTCTATTTCATAGGATGTGTGGAAACTTTGACAGAAGACCCTGTCGGGTGGACTCTGGTGACGTATACCGGTAGATGAGTTAGCTGAGAATGTTGGACATTAAGATGCCTGACGTAAAAATATTATGCAAAACTAATATACATGTACATGTATGTGATGCATTAACCAACATTGTAAATCATGAGTAAAATAGTAGCACATTTGGACAGTTTTTGCAAAGGCCCCCAAACGCCAACGTGAAGGTTTTTCCTTTTGTTCGGCGCTCTCTTCCTGGCATCAAACAGTGCATTGGCGTTTCGGGGGCTTTGCGAAAACACTCTATTTCATTACACGTTCCGTAAACTTCAGTACCGAAATGTGTAATGACAAGTCGAAAGAGGATTAGCATGACTTCCACTCGAATGCACATTACATTGATGACTTTTTGGTAATCTCTGGTATCCAATTGGTATTTACGTTATCCCAATATTATATCCAATATTGACATTTCTTAATCTGACGAGATGCATTTTCATTACGCCTCCAGGTGCCCGAATTGGAAGCCAAAATTCGGTACTTTCTAAGAATACATTAATAAAGTATTTATTTATATTTCAAATACATTGTTTGAAGGTTGCATTTCAAGTACCGGTAATGAAAAACTTGCCAAGTTCTTGTCAATGACCTTCTGTGTTCTATAATCGAAAACTTGGATGTTACCTTATCGTTCTTACCTGAGTAAATCCGATGAATATTTAGGAAAGATCAACTCATTAGTAAAGGAAAAAGAATATAAAGGGTAAGAAATAAAAATGGAAAATAAGAAGCGAGAAATTTTTGGCATTTTGCGCGAATTTTTCACTCCCAAATTGGGATAGAATTTTTTCATATTTTGAGAAATCTTCTTAAAATGACATGACATGATATTTTATCTGATTTTTCGGGCGATATTTTTATATTTATCCTCATTCAGGCATCAGGTTTGAGGGAAGTAGACGGCTCTGTACAATCAGCCATCGTGTATGGACCAATAACTTCAACTACTTTTATAGCATAATCACTGAAAACGGCCTTTTCGCAAACAGGAGAATTGAAAGAACAGCTTCGCAACTGCCCAGTTCTGCCAACGACTGCGGTTATCTATTGTTCGGCTACACTCACATGGCCAGATCCAGGATTGACAGAAAGGGGGGGGGGCGTAGCTCGACGGACGCGGCGAGCACCGAAATCGCGAAGCCGAAACGGGGGGTCTGGGGTATGGCAAGCCAAAGCGGAAAAAACGTCAGGACAGAGATTTTATTGTCAGAAACAATATTTGATGGTCAGGACTGCAAGGATATGGTCAGAAAAATCAAATTGTTGCCAGAATATTCATATTTGATAATACGGTCAGGACGCCAAATTGCTGTCAAAACTGAGAAACATGTCAGAACTGTACAGCGAGACCAATCAAGAAAACGTGACCAGCAGATTTTGATGACGTCATAGGCAGGCAAAAAGAAGTCAATTTCATTGTCCGGATGAACATTGCCGAGCCATCAGAACACAGAAAAGTCCATGATGCAAGAAAAAAACAATAAATGAAATGATCAACTCGATAAACATGATAAACGATATGAACGGAGATGAAAAATCGTGTAAGACATTGTCAACTAAAGTACCGATATAATACGAAGGGTCGTCTCCGAATTTCACAATTTTCGACCCCAACCGGGGTCTTCCTCAGGCATTTTCTAGTCGAGCTACCAGAAGTGAAATGATCTGGATCCCAACATACAAATACATCTGAAGTAAGGAATCCCTGTGCAAACAGGAGGTGCGAAAGGTTTTATGTGAATAGGGGCCTAAAAGCCGCATTGTTGAGTGCTGGAGCTGATTACACAGAGAAGACCTAGAAACAGTCGAGTGTATGATTAGTAAATGTGTGATTTGGAAAGGAGTTTTATGAATTATGGATTGTGTAATTTGTAGGTAAACGTATGGAAAGAAGAAACAAAAGAGGCAATGGAGCTGCAACCTGCACATTCCAAAAACCAAAAGAAGGGAAAAGACAAATAGGAGCGTGATTAGGCTGAAAGAAAAGAGTTTTCTAAATTATGGCATGTGTAATAATTTATAATGAGCAAACGTATGACGTCAACAGCTTCTCCTCTTGGTGGTGATGGTCAGCATTGCTGATCACAAAGCAGGTTGTTTACAACTTCGAATCGAAGTCCTGACACTGGCGCTTTTGATATGATAATGCTATAGGAGCAAAATCCCAGTGGCAATGACAGTTCTCTTTGACCTTACAAGTGCGATTTTCTCCCGGGATTTTTTCGACTTGAAAGTGCCAGCCTGAAGAAGACCCCGGTTGCGGTCGGAAATTCGCAAAATTTCTGGAAGACGACTTCGGTTTTTATATCATTTTGTGTGTCGCCTTATGTGCCTTAAAGCCTAGTTTATACTTCGACGCAAGACCATCGGCGTCCGACGCCCGATCAAATCTGGACGCCGACTTCGCGGAATTGATTCACAGTCCAGCGTACTTTAGCGACGGCGACCCGTTATGAAATGACTCAAGTAATAACAGCCTCGCGATCGGACGCCGATCAAATCGTACGACGGGGTCAGCGTCGAACGCAAGAACGCGCGTCGGTCGCCGGCGATGGTCGTGCGTCGGCGTACAGATTTTGATCGTGCGTCGGACGCCGATGGTCTTGCGTCGAAGTATAAACTAGGCTATAGTCCAACGTACCTCAGCGACGGCTACCCGTTATGGAATGACTCAAGTAATTACAGCCTCGCGATCGGACGCCGACCAAATCGCACGACGGGCTCGGCGTCGAACGCAAGATCGCGCGTTGGTCGCCAGCGATGGTCGTGCGTCGAAGTATAAACTAGGCTTATATGAATCAATTCCGCGAAGTCGGCGTCCAGATTTGATCGGGCGTCGGACTCCTATGGTCTTGCGTCGAAGTATAAACTGGGCTTTAATTTTGGATCGCAAGTGCTATTTTGGTGTATATTACATGTATATGATATAGTATGTTTGGTTACATGTACATGTAGAAATGTACATCAATATCATCAATATCATTGTGTTGCTGTTGTTGATCTGTTTTTGGGTATCGATCTGACGCCAAATCGATACGAATTAAATCATTAACTCCATTGTTTGACTGGTATAATTGTCCTTCGTGGCCTTGAGATTTGCACTGCTTTGGAAGACAATAACAATGAATACAATTGTATTATTCACAATCATTGTGTAGACAATGCATTTGGTTTGATTGGCAAGTTGGTTGAAGAAATTTTGGATTGGTTTACATGTACAAAGGCTGCTGTTCCGCAGAATGTTCATTCTCCACAGGTTAAGCCCCAGTCACATATCCACTCCGGGGCCCGTACGGCGAGTAAAAACAGACATTTTGGCCAATTTCTACGGTGCCCAGTTTGATCCAGTCGACATTCCACTTATCTTATTGAGGCGATTTCGGCATAATTCCTCTTAGATCCGTGTTTCAGTCTCTAAAATCCACTGCAAGCCGCTGTGTGGGGAAAATCGTACGGGGCCCGGTGGATTTGTGACCTAGGCTTTACGGACGATCCGTGCCCGATCACAAACGAGGTGTGAAAAATGCGTTCCAATGAACATGTGTAACAAATCTGAAAAACTCTGCCTATCATCGGGTGAACCATATCCGAACATTTTAAAACTGAGGGATTGTGACGGCTGTTGAGTGGTGCTGTGACGTCCCATAGACTGAAGGAGTTATTCTAATTCTCGACAAATTACAATTGTTGATTCCAGCTTATGTGTAAAACTACTTAAAGCGAATCGACAGCGGATTTTGTTTACATTTGGCTGGTGTTTGTAAACACAAAATTCAGCCAATCAGAATGCACGAAAATTTCTTTGTTGACATTCTGGAGAAGTTTGTTTACATTTTTTTCCCGAAAATTCGTCCCCTTTCAAATTCTATTTCTAAATCAATTTTTATCGATTTCGATTCGCTTTAACTGACGAGACGAATTCCTGAATGTGTGGATACAAGTACACTGCTGACGATCACAAGTTATACTTCATTATTGTGCACCTATTATCTATTCCAACCAATCCGAGTGTTTTTTAACCTCTGCGAGGTCACATGCAATGCTTTTCAGTTCACAGGAAGTCACTGATCAACATGTCAGACCATCAGCTCACGCGGCGGTGTTGTTAGTGAACAGCAACGTTGTGGCCGTTTTAACCACGGACAGCCGCATTGCTTTCGTCGTAAGGAGTGCCCTGAGATCATATTATTTCATTTCGCATTTCGAGTCCTGTTTCACAGAGGAATGTTTACCGCTGTCATTTTGTTAACCACCGTTGTTGTAACTCCGAGCTGTGCTTGGCGTAAGTATTCAAATTTAGAGAGAAATTTCGAAGTTTCGGTCGGCGAGACAACGTTGCTTCTCAAATGCACGGATCGAGCTACGGATTTTAGGTCCCCGAGGCATAGGCCATGGTCCATAAGTCCCCGAGGCATAAGCCATGGTCCATAAATCCCCGAGGCATAAGCCATGGTCCATATCATTCCCTCCCGAATGGATGCTAATAAAGGAAACGTCGTCTCCAAAATTTCGCAAATTTTCGACCCCAACCGGGGTCTTCCTCCGAATGGATGCCGTATAATGGCTGTCCCAACACTCTTCATTATACGCTTGCTTTCCTTACAGCCGTATTTCCTGTGCCATCCGGCTACACCCATCGTTATGGTGATTGTCATGGTCATGACATATTCATGCCAGGGAAGGTGTCTTTCACGCTCTGCCTGGGTCTCTGCAGCAAGATGTCGAACTGCCGTAGCCTTCAGTACAGAGGTGACAAATTGAGATGTTTCTTGAAATCTCACACTTGTCCGAACCTTAATTTCACGAAGTTTAAAAAAAATAATATGTATAATAAAAAAGGTAATTCGTTGCCGAGTTGTTGACCTTACGCTCTGCCAAAAATGCCAACGTCGTCACATTTCTCGGGAGAGTAGAGGGCCATCCTTCCCGCCATAACAGGGCCTAGTGTTCGTTGTTGTCAGGGGTTATCCGGCTAGTTTAAAGGGAGATTCCATTCAATGTGTAAAAGTTTGAATGTTTGAAATATCGTTAATACATACAAATTCATTGATGACTGCAACATGTCTTTTTTTAAAAACCATTCAGCAAACTCATCAGTTTAAGCATTTTTATTGCATCCCAAGGGGACCACTGCACACCACATGTGCATGATGTCATGTGTGCTCAGTGCATATTTATGAAGGCACAACCAATAGGCCTAGGCAGTCACAAAATTTGGTCATTCACTAACAATAAAGGTCTTCAGCCCATCGACACCTCTCATGGCAATACATGTACAATGTACATGTAGTGTCCATGGATTGATAAAAATTCAAAAGTTTACAGTGCGTGGAGTCTCCCTTTAAGGAAGTTTAATTTCTAAGGACTGTTTGCTTCCCTGCTGCCTATCTCCTTTAACAGAACAGGGGCCGGTTGCACAAAACTCATGTTAGCGCTAACATGGTGTTAGCGCTAACTTTTATGTTAGATGACGTCAAAATCCATCGTCATTTTACGTCATTTAGCGCTAACATCATGTTAGCGCTAACATGAGTTTTGTGCAACCCAGCCCAGGGCCTTCATGTTTGTTACAAGTGATATTTTTGCATCTTTTTCACCGGAGGGTCGCAGTAGCAGAAAAACCATGAACCACACACGAATGATCGTTTGAAATTTATCCCCCCAAGTGTATCTGCTTCATAACATACATCTCATACAAATTTCTCCATCCGAGAAAGGGGTCTGTGATAAGAAAATTAGTGAGTTTTTGCAACCGCCCATTTAGGTCAATGACTAAGCTTATCTATTGTTGGGACATACTCAGACAATAGAAAATCGTAACTAAATGCATCGTAGATCTATCCGGGGGATTGCGAAAACTCTGTATTAAGCCGCCCATACACGGCGCAATATTATTGCACAATATGGGGCCCAAATGGGTGGTCGTGTGCTTTTCGCATGATGGGCAGAAGAAAGATTGGCAATAATATTGCCCATTGTGATCCTCATATTGTGTATGGGCCGCTTTACATGTACCTGTACATCCTAACGTCCATTTTCCAGATCTTACCACCAGTGCTTATTTCCAATCGCAAGCGGTAGCACCTGCAGGAAAACTGATTCAAACCAAGGACGAAGCAAAACTTTCTCCAGAATGTGCGATACATTGTCTGCAACTTCAACAAAACTGCACCGCATTCGCGTACAACAGCATCATACGGAAATGTTATCTATTCGACATCGTCCAGTTCTCCTTTCCCTTGGACGCTGCTTCTTTTGGAAACAACTCGTTCTGGATTGTCACCGTGTATTAATTAAATTAGCATTTTGCGATCTCAGGCATTGCTACATGTACGAGTTGCGGATTCGCAATTAGGTCATTGCCATGGGAAATGCGCGCATGTGCAGTTAGCCGTTTTGACTCTCAACACGCGAGCCGGTGTGTTTTCATTGGTTTCAACGAACTTCGCCATTTTCTTTGATCTTTCTAACAGGGCAGCGCTAATTGTGCTGTGAAAGGGTGTGGTACGAGTAGGGGAAAGCGGAAAATTCACTCTGGCTTCCCGCTACTGATCACCAACGCCTGTGAGAGACCGAGCGAAGAATGGAGAGGATTCGCGATCTCCGGCCAAATGCGTCCCCATTTTTGTCCATTCGGGGAAGTTGCCGATAACTGGGTCAGTTTTTCCCGACGAAAATTCCACCTGACTTCACGCTTATTACGTGACCGTCTGCCCACATGGTCGCCATTTCGTTTCTAGATTCAAAGATTCAGTGGGCCGTACACTCCACAGGCGGAGCGCAAAACAATATCAAAAATTACCTATGTCTGTTACAACAAGTCGCCCATGGGCGAAGCGTTCACCTGACATATGAATTTGATTGACGAAGCATTTCACAACTTAAGGAACAGAATGCACAATCCAAGATGGCCACCTGGCGGCCATATTGGAGGCTGGAGCGCAAAAGTGACAAACATCGATAGGGTAGGGCCTAGGGCGCACGTGTGACACATAACTGTAAATGTAAAATATGAAGCTGATTGACCAGGCTGTTCTGATATTATGGAGCAGAACACAAAGTCCAAGTTGGCCCTATTGGAAGTAGTGGAGTGCAGAGATATTTCAGGCAGAGAAATAGGGCAGAGATATTTCAAATCATCAAGTTTGATATACCAAAATCTCATGATATCGCAATCACCCGGACACGTGACGCTGAGAATTTTAACATAGTCCTGTTCTTGGATAAGCAGCATGAACTAAGACTTATTTCATGTTGATCAGTTGACAATGTGGCAAGTTATCTCAAAATATCAAATTTGTATACCCCAAAATCTCAGATCAAAAGTAATCAGCTCATTCGATTCCTAGGGTATGAAAACCTAAGGGTAGAACTTGTTTCTATTGCTCTAGGTGTTAAAGGAGCCGAGTTATGCCATCAGATAAAAGCGTGACGGACAAAATATCAAGTCTGATATGTTAATTACATCATGATGGAGGTATCTGAGGTTGAAAATGATTAGCCCATTGGATTGCCCAGGTTGGCAAACCTAGGGGTAGGATTTGTTTCCAAAGCTGTAGCTGTTCAAGATGAGATATGAAGGCGTGACAGATGGACACTCAGGCACAAACACCACGACCAAAAACAATATGGTTCCCGAACTTAGTGATCGGGACATAATTACATGTTGGACTTGAACCAGCTGCGTTAGGGTCAGTACCACTAAGCAGTAGTGTTTACTTTACTACCCCGTTCTCCCGTTTGGTGGCCGCCATATCGTATTCAAATATGGCCGCCAAAACAGCCATGTTTCGACAATATCTCGGGTCCTATTGCACACAGCACTGTAAATGAAGTACCTTTACACATGTTTTTGACACCAGGAAACAACATGTAACCGTCGAAATTTATATCAGATTACCACCATATTGGATTTCAAGATGGCCGTCATATTTCAGTAAATATAAGTGGAATCGAAGCAAAGGCTCGGCCTTGGCCCTTATACTTTTATTGTACATGTAAATATTTTCATGGAAAATAAATTTAACACAAATACAAAAATCGAAGCAAAGGCATCAGGTTTGAGTGAAGTAGACGGCTCTGTACAATCAGCCATCGTGTAATATTAGACCAAATAACTTCAGCACCTACAATTTTTAAAACATAGTTTAATAGCATAATCACGGAAAACGGCCTTTTCGCAAAACAGGAGAATTGAAAGAATAGTTTCGCAACCGCGCACGACTACGCTTATCTGTTGTTCGGCTACACTCCGACAATACGGAGGTTTAGAATTCAAAAGATAAAGGGAAACTTTACGAAAACGTTATTTTTCATACTACACATTCACCAGATTTTATATTGCATTTTCGGTACAAAAATAACGTTGTCGTTAACGTTTACGTTTATCGTTTGATTTCTAAACCTCCCTAATAAAAAAGGTTTGACCTAAATGGACGCGTTCGGAAAGTTCCCCGAAGAAGCTCGAGGAAGGCACGAGAGCGTCCGGAAAGGTATTTGGCAAGTTGCCAAGGGTTTCTCGAGCCTGGCCGAAGTGTCGCTCACTTGGGGAAACTTCCGGCATGCATTTCGTTTCCTTTCTTTCAAAATGGCTGACATGGATACGCCAGGCCGTAGAATATTTCACGACTGCAACGCCGCTACCTTTCCCCGAGGAAGCGCAAATATCGTTCGGAAATTCGCCGGCCTTCACTGGGCATGTTCACAATCCCCGAGAGAAGCGCCAGAAACTACTCGGGGAAGCTTTCCGAACACGCTAAATGTAATTATCGTTGGTCTATCCGGCGGGGCGATTGCAAAATCTCTTTTTGCCTGTTGACGTCATAATATCTCGCTGAGTGAGCGGTGATCACATTAACAGTTTCTTCTTTTGGCATTCACGATATGTTTGGTTGGTAACAAAAAAGGAATCACGTGGTCAATACCAGTAGCAAGACAACGGTCTCAGCCGCAGATGTCTTATGTTCGAGAAATGGATGAAGATTCCATGATTATTGAAGCCATTTCATGCGTGATGTCGACCACTCCTCACCTATGGAATCAATAAACGGAGCCGCAAAAACCTATGATCATCAAATCATGCGTTAAGGAGGATTTTATCCATGAAAAATTTGCTATTCAGTTGCAAGGAACAGAACCAAAGCAATTGGTATTGCACGATGACAGGCCGGCTAAAGAAGATGGTCTCGCCTTATAAAGGACCTCTAGAGGCAGCTTTTTAGTGCACTGCATATATTGATATATGAAATAATAACGGAACGTGATTTAAGGTGAAAGACATAGCTTCCAACCGGGCTCGAACCCACGCAAAATTGCATGTAAAGGAATACATGTATGCCCAAAGTAATGAGATGTTGTTTATCAAACACTTTCTTTAAGTTATGTATCAAAAGTGTTACATCATTATACAACATGCAGGTTTTTAGAGGGACGTTTTAAATTACAGTTCCTAGGGCGGGAGAGCCTCTTTAAAGTAATGGCGAATTACTTCTTCGCCTGACTGAAAGACAAGCTAGGAAAAAAATGATTTTAAACCTAGTGGTAATTAGCAAATAACGAAGTTAAGAAAATGAACGATTACGGTAAACGATATAACAAATGACGTCAATGACGTATTCTAATTCCTTCCTATATCCGGCCAGAGTTCGTCATGAGATTTTTATGTTAATGAGGGCCGTGCGTATCGGCTATTCCGATAGACTGGTACCCGGTCCCAACATAGCTCTCGGAGAGGAAGAGACCGGTATTGGGCGGCCATACTTGGCAGACAACTGCCATGTTATGACGTAACAGAAGACACTCCTAAGTACTAATGAATAGCTTACTTACCTCACATCCCAAAATAACTAACCAATCAACGGCGACGTTACAAATTCAAAATAAAAAAAGCTAGCCAATCAACTGCGTTGTTACATCAGGCAATACCGGTCCCTTATCCTTGAGTTATGTTGGGACCGGAAACCAGTCTACTATTCCCCGGGACAAATTTATGAATGTAATGTGACGTCATTGTCGTATTTACGTTTTTCGATTATTTTCGTAACCTCTCTATTTTCTCTAATCTTTTTTCCAATGGGATATTTTTGTGTCCTTCTCTCTGCGTAAACAAGAGCACTGCGAGAACACCTTCCTGCGTCTTCCGGTGTAAGTAGAAGCTGATTTAGACGTTAATGAAGGTGCAAATTGTTGATTGAACAAGGGATTTCATATTCCCAGAGCGAATTGCAAACGGATTAAGTTCTTAAACACTACACGCTCCCTAATGCATTTGAATGACGGATCACATCATGTTATGTATACCAATGTGATAGTTTGATGAACGGGTAGTTAGAGTTCACATGAAAGTGCAAATTTATGAAGAATACTGTAATTAAAGTTCTTACGTCGATTCGTGTTTTTTGTTCGAACACGAGTTAAGAAAGTGGCATGTTTAAAGCGAATCGAAAGCGAAAAATTTGATTTAGAAATAGAATTTGAAAGGGGACGAATTTTCAGCAAAAAATGTAAACAAACTTCTCCAGAATGTCAACAAAGAAATTTTCGTGCATTTTGATTGGCTGAATTTTGTGTTTACAAACACCAGCCAAATGTAAACAAAATCCGCTATCGATTCGCTTTAATACATGTGAAACAATCTTATTGACGATCGACACGTTTTCCCCATTACACTGGTGGACAGAAATATTAGGACAGTGGCCAATTTGACTCTGCCTGTTAAGAATCAGAAGAAGATGAAGGGCCGAATTCAAAAAGGGTGTTTAGCCAAATCAGCGTACAAATTCTGCATTACACAGGTTAAAGGCCTAGAAAGCTATTGTTCTGCCTTCTGCATGCTGCCTGATCTCTGGCATTTACCCACACGATGATTACACGCGTCTAATTGTAGACATGCCTGCCTGATCGTTCAACATTTCCGTTGTACTCTTGGACTTAAGCCGGTGACAGACTAGCGCGACGCGGTGCGGAGCTAAGCGTTTTCTTTTGTGTTTTCAGGCACCACTGAGCACCATCTGCAGTGGCGCGCAAAAACACAAAAGAAAACGCGTCGCTCCGCGTCGCGTACGCACTAGTCTGTCACCGCCTTTAGACGCAGGATAGTTAGACGCGTGTGATTATCCTGCGAGTAAACGCCTCTGGTGAACCACCATACAGACATCAGACAATAGTTTTCTAATGCAGAATTTGTACGCTGATTAGGCTAAACAGCCATAATCGCGCGATGATCACCCTTTTTGAATACGGCCCGAAATGTTTTGACTTCAATAAAGTCTACAACACATTTTGATCACATGTTTTAACTTTCTTTTTCTGCACTTCCAATGTGGATTGTTGTTAATTTCAAGTTATTTAAACACATCGTGACATGTCTTGTTATGACGTAACTGGTCAGACATGTTATGTAACACAAGTGTGTATCATCAACCATGAGTAATAAAGCTTTATTTTTCAGAAAAAATGAAGAAAAAAAGAAAAAACGAGTATTTGCTTGTAAATGCCTTTGATGAACAAGGGCGAGAATTGCCTTATTGTCATTCTCATTGCATAATTGCCACTGATTATGTAATTCATTGAAACTGTAACGAGGGGAAAGCAGGACCCTTCCCATAATATATGAACAGAAGTTGAGTTCATTTCATTCATTAACAGCCAGAAAACTTACATCAAACTTCAAACTTGCCACAGCAATGTCCTAATATTTCTGTCCACCAGTGTATATCCACCTCCATGGTATCTAACTGTTGCTTACAAGCTTTCTCATAAGGGACCTTATTAACAAAGCTCCCGTAACTTTAAGGGTACGGAAATCCCTTGTCAGGCTGATAATGAACAATAGGTTGTCCGCAAAAGGACAATAGTTTGCCAACTTCCGTAAGTTACGGAAGCTTCGTGAATGAGGTCCCTGGTGCTTGAGCAAAAACACGAATCGCCAGCTATGGTAGCTCTCGTGAAGGTGTGGCTTTTTTGAAGGAAAAACACCTTGTTTTCTTGTCAAGCGTCATCTCATTAATTTCAATCCCTTGAGTACTCAACGCTCACTCAACGCTTGCGTTTAACAAAAACCAGTCCCTTCAGGAAATCGGGCTCTGATTCAAAAGGCGGGTATCCACGGGGGAGTTTTCTCGCCCAAGTTGGCTCTCTAGGGGCCCTAAACTCCGAGCAGTCGTTTGTGTCATTGATCTCAGCGTATAAAGCCGTAAAAAAATTGGGAAAGCCGCAAAGGAAATGTAACCATGTGCTGCTAGTGCAGAAGACTGCAACGAACGGAAGTAGATCCTCATGATCATCGATTTATTATTTCTAACTTCTTTCCCATCATGATCACAACCATCATGACCATAATATACACCCTTCTCATGCCAAGGTCTGGTCTGTCAAAAACCAAATCGTTCCCGCCAAAATACTCTTACATCACAGCTTCTCGCAATGGCCCAATGAGAACCCAAACCCACTGCCTCAATAGGTGTCACTAGTGGTTAAAACTATTGAAATGAAACCGACATCCCGGTCCTGATCAATTTCCCACACAAAAGGCATCCTTTGTATGTGAGATGGTTTCGGTGTGCTGCCCTCTATCGTAGCTAGGATTCCTATTCAACTACGCAATCTCGTACCCGGAGTTTAGTGCCACATTAAACTCTGGCAATGCCTAGACGGTACTACTTGCACAGTGGAAATGCATTGTTCAAGGCGGATGACCGCTGCACAAACAAGTGCGTAGATATTCGAAAGAGTTCGTACTTTATTCCTTAATAGGGAGTTTTCGCAAATCTGACGAAAAACGAAGTACGAAATACGAAATTGGACGTCATATCCATGACGTAATGTATTTCAGGAAATGGTTGGTACCACAAATGTTCCTCCTGCCAGTGCGTCTTTTAGCATGCCATGTAAGACCGAGAGAGTTATGGCGCATCTTGAATTTTTAATTTTCCAATTCGTATCAACGAAGTGGAAACGAAAGATAAATTTCAAAGTTTAATATACACCGCACCTCTGTCGTTCTAACGTCATACGCTAAAAGACGCTTTTGCAGCAGGCGATATTTGTGGTACCAACCATTTCCTGAAATACATTACGTCATGGATATGACGTCCAATTTCGTATTTCGTACTTCGTTTTTCGTCAGATTTGCGAAAACTCCCTATTAAAATATTGAATACCCGACGAAATGTTAAAATAAGTATTTTTACAAATACGGAAAGAAATTCTAATTTTTTGTACGATTACCTTATCAAATAATTTGTAAAATCGATGAGCACAAGAATCTTGTGCTGTGTTTAGCCGTTTAGCCGAGGAACGGATGGCGGCGACCTCTTCAGATTGTCAACTACGTTGTATAAAAACATAATCCTGCAAATCATACATGTAATGCCACGAGCACAGCCAAGTTTTTGACAGCTCTGATTGGAGCTAGAGAAAGTAACAATAATGAATTGCCCATTGGGAGCCAACTTCCGCGAGAAAACTAGTCCCCCTGGGTTGTTCGGCGTCGGAAGCCGTGAGATATTTTTTCAGAATGCTGTTTTGCTGATCACTTTTGATGTACACACACTCCGCTGAGTGGATCGATTCAAATCAACCAACACCTGCCTTATCTCGGCTGACACATTACGTACTTCGTCAATTTCTTCTATTCGATAACATCTGCTGGGTGATAAACATTGGTGCTGTCTCCAATAGTCCATTGAGTAGAGCGGTTAGGGTGAAAATCGTTTACTTCAAGAAAGCGCGCAACATCCCGCAGGGGGTGCAATAAAACCTCAAGGATCATGAAAAAATGGATCCCAAAAATCGCACACCACGAGACTCTACTGCTTAGTTGCAGAGATGCTTAGGGACAGTTAGGTTAGGTTGCAGGTTGGGGTCGTGGCGAGGTTGGATGTTAGGGTCATACATCTATAAGTAATGGTTCAGGTTAGGGTCAGTATCACTAAGCAGTAGTGTTTATTTCCCGGTTCTCCCATTTGGTGGCCGCCATATATCGCATTCAAATATGGCCGCCAAACAGCCATTTTTCGACAATATCTGGGGTCCTATTGCACACAGCACTGTAAATGAAGTACCTTTACATCAGGAAACAACATGTAACCGTCAGATTAACGCCATATTGGATTTCAAGATGGCCGTCATACATTTCAGTAAATATAAGTGGAATCGAAGCAAAGACTAACAGCAGTAACTTTAAAAGTATGTCCAAGACGTTTTGGGCCTTGGAGCAAAACCTGATGGATAAGTTTCAAGAAAGTTTGATTCTTATCGGAACCAATTTTATCACGAAATATAATAATCATGTTTAGACATGTAGTACATTGCAGAACAGATATTTTCATAGTGCACTTTCATGTTTTCCGATTTGACTTCGTGTATTTTTATTTTTTTTGGCATTTTGACTCAGCACACTTTATATTCGACAAATTTTTCGCAGACATTTTCAAGATTTTATTTGCAACCGTCGACTTTCAGGTGAATTCCCTCCAAATATGCCATATTTGACAATTTCTGATGTTTTGGCAACTTTAGATTCAGTAATGTGGCTCAGTGAAGGAAGACGTTAACCGGAGAATAAATGTGCTGAAACTTAAAGTGCCACTGCTGAAACTTAAAGTGCCCTCCCCTGGCGGCGGAATCGGGAATCAACGTGATAAGACTAGTGTCCTGTCCAACCCATACGTAGACAATGGTAACACCTACGCTAGACTGATACGATGTCGAAATCTTGACCACCATCCTTTTCATCACTTGAGAATTCAACGCTGACAAACCCTTCATCAAGTAAGGTACCATGCTTCAGCTCATTCTTATACGTGGCAACAGTCTCAATGTACATGTGTAATTGGCAACTTACATGGATCATTCAATTAGATAGATTTGAATCAGCCATGTCGAGTATGCATTGAAACGTCCGGATACACTTGATAACATAGCTTAGTGGCGCCGGGAGTATATTTATCGCGTCTGTAACCCCCCCCCCTCCTTAATTTTAGGGTACACATTATGCTTGTTCCTGAGTTTGAAAAGGACCCCCTTATAGAAGGAACCAAGGGAAATTTTCAAACCCCTTCTGCGGGCTTTTTTTCATCCAATTAGAACCCCTATGTGGAGATAAAGTTCATTTTCATTTACATTTTTACTAATTGACAAATTTCTAACTTCATTCTTTCATATGAAGAGTTGCAAAAGTCCATTACACCACTAAAATGCACGCTCATTATGCAAATTCCTGCAATGACGTCATCAAATTAGCCTGAACATTTTTCTCTAACCAAATCCACGAAATATCATGTTATAACTTTTTAACTACATGTAACCAGAATTTTTCAATGAAACAAAAAACATCTTGGTCAGCATTGTGTCCCCTAACTTTCTGAAGTTGTGAAAAATGGGCGCAACGAGGACTTTAAGTACAGGAAATATTGGTAAAACTGAAGTAGCCTACTGGACATCTAATTCTGAAGCGAACACTACGTAATACCATAAAGGAATCAAACATAAAGGTTTAAGTGCGAACGATGAAGTAACTGAGGGATACACTTCATGTGTTGCCACCAGATGTCTCTCACTGCCTAAATTTTGGCTTTACGTACATGTAATATAGGCAGGAGCTTCAACTTTTTTATGGTAGTCGGGTACATGAATTTGTCAACTTGATGCCTTGAATTCCATTGCTGAGGATAACAGAGCTATTTTCAGCACAATTAGTGTTCCATGTGCAAATGTATGTTAGCCTGTTCAAATGTACACAGATGACCCTGCGCTCTTATCGTTCGTGGGTTCTCATTAATTCTGTCCTTTTGTATTATAAGATCAACTAGTCTGAATTCAACAAAATTTGCACTAAATTATGCAGAAGGGTCTTGCCTATCATATGGAAGAGTCAGAATGCAAATCTGTTGAGGTTTAAAGGGATACTGTCCACATTTATAAAATGCTAAATTTGGAAGTTGAACCTTTATGTTTGATTCCTTTATGGTAATACAGTACATGTATATCGGCAGAGCCAACTCGACCATGTCATGAGACGGCCCTTCTCGGCAACTTTTACAGCATGCAATTTTTTTTAAATAAAATGATTGCTTTTTCAGGCACTTGCAATACTGCAGGTTCGATGAATTGGTGCGTGCGAACTTGGAGGGATCACTGATCGATCAGATCAGACTCGATGATAATGCCGAATGGTACAAGATATAATACGGGACAATAGAAATTGATCCTTACCTGCGGGATACTGGCAATGATGCTACACACCCACGCAAACACCAGCATAATCTTGGCTCTCCTACTCGCATCGAGTATGCTCATCGGATGAGCAATAGCGAAGTAACGGTCTAAGCTGATAGCGATGAGCACGAACGACGAGAGATAAAATCCGAAGGCACGGAAGAACATGAGTATCCGGCAGGCAGCGTCGCTGGCTCTCCATTCGACCGTGATATGCCAGGCCGTCTCAAGGGGCATCATCACGAACGTTGTCAACAGATCGGCGATGCAGAGATGCATGATGAACATGTTCACCCGTGATTTTCGATGCCTGCTTCGAAATAAAGTGATAGAAACGGTCAGATTTCCAAAGGCGGCGATGACAAAAAGGCACGAGTAGGCAGTGACTGCTATCAGTCCGTCATCGTTGAACGTCATTTCTCGTGGTATGGACTGGATCGTCGTGATTTGCATGGACTGGTTGA
>NMRB01002627.1:0-30835 GCA_002633025.1 Notospermus geniculatus | reverse complement strand
GCAGGGGGAGGGGGTCTTTACAGATGTGTATGCCATGCGTACGGGGGGGGAACTTTCCAAAATTTTGCGTATGTAATACTTGAACGACCCCTAAGGCCACTAGTCCAGCTTCTCCTGTTTGGTGATGGGGGGACATTGCTGACCACACACCAGGCTATTGATGTCTTTGAATCGAAGTCCTGACACTGACGCTTTTGGTGGGATATGTTGAGGCTCAAGATCCTAGTCTTGCCAGTGACAAAGCCAGGTTTTGTGACTTACAACTGCGATTTTGTTATATTTTTGTCAGCAGATCGAATATTTTACGCCTTCTCGAACCTCAAAATGCTGACGATACTCGGAGCACGTATTCTGCAAGTGGATTAGAGGGTGAAAAATGCCATCAGGGACCACTCAAGTGAGTGCGTGAGAAGGACCTGGTCATAAGGGAAACATTTGGAGAATTGAGGGCCATTGGTTCTTATTATTATTGCCACGTTAGTATTCATATATCGGCGTTCGTCCGCGGACGCACCCATAAAATATATGAGACTCGTTAGCTGGCGTGGGAAGACGGTATTGCCGAAGACTCAATGTATTTCCTTATATCCGGTCCGCCTAACTCGCCTGTTAAGCGCTTCTTCTCACGAAAGACGAAATGAATCACTCAGTGCGATGATGGTTACGCAACCTCGTTCCCAGGGCTTAATGTTGGCTTGTTAAGCCCTGGCTTAAGAACTGAATACCTCGGCTGTGATTGGCTCGTGTACATGTACATGGTGTACAATGGATTGAATGTACATATCGGTCTGAAGTCATTCACAGGAAATGGAAATGTTTATTTTATTTTATTTTGTTCATATCATAGCAAACATTGTTCTTTGTTCATAATGAACATTTATGTTCATTATTATAATGAACATTTATGTTCATTATGAACATAAATGTTCATAATGAAAATATATTTTTACAATCATTACTGTAACCGAGGTTGAAATAAGCGTTGGGGACGAGGTACCAGGAATCTTGGAAGTGAATCCAGGGTCTAACGACCGAAAACCGAAAATGATCTCGTCCCAAGGCAAAAGCAGAAGAAATTTCGAGTTAGAACCTGGGGACGCGGTTGGATGGTTACAATCGGGGGCAGCACATTATAACCATGTCCTATAACAGTGAACGCCTTTTTTGTGGGAAATTGATCAGGACCGGTGTAATGTTTTTCAGTGTGGTCATTTTTCAGTGTGATATCCATTGTTTGCAACACAATAGGAAACAAACTCATTTGTTTCTCTGTGTGTCACTCATTGTCAAGTCGCTACTTATTCCGTCAGTCTATTGTAATGGCACACTGTCACAGGGGCCACATTGAAAAACGTGACAACGGGATGTCAGTTTTATTTCAATAGTTTTAACACCAGTGTGATCGTTTTGGCTGAGTTCACATAGAAGTTAGAAGTAGGCCTATAAGGCTTCCATTACATAGAAGTATACGGTATACGAAAACGCCTGTTAACAAAGGCTTCCCGAGCATTCATGACCGTGAAGCCATTGTCAATCGGCGTTTTCGTATACCGTATACTTGTATGTACAGGAAGCCTAAGGCTAAGGCTAAGATTCCATTCACGCGATTTTCTTGCCGCAGACGCTCGAAAGCATTGTTTGTTTCCACCGCGTTGGTCGTGCACAAAGGATGCGACATCGCGCGGCACGAAAATCGCGTGAATGGATTCTAAGAATCCATTCACGCGATCTTCGTGCCGCGCGATGTCGCATCCTTTGTCCACGACCAACGCGGCGGAAACAAACAATGCTTTCGAGCGTCTGCGGCAAGAAAATCGCGTGAATGGATTCTTAGGCTAAAGGCCTGTTTACACCGGCGGCTGGCGGGCGCGTTTGCGTTTGCGGCAGCGATTCCGCCTGCGATTCGGCCGTTTATACCTGCGTTTGCGGACGCGATTTCGCACTTGTTTTTTAGTAGTTTGCTGGTATTTTTGATATTATTTCCATGATATTTTAGTGATATTTTTGTCATGCCTGGGTCAAAATACCACCACTGCGTAACCGTGAGCATACATTTATATATATTATCTTGGTGTAATTCAGACTATTTTGATTGAATATTTTCGATATCTTGGATCTGATAGTAGGTATCTTGATAGTGTTTTTTCATCTTGAATATTTTCTGCTATGGCATTCCATAGTTCCGGCAACAGCTTCCAATGCAGTGAGCACGCAAACCACTCCCATGTTCCTTTTAATTTTAGAATCCAGGTCATATAATGACGTCCCGAGGGTGCATTCCCAGCAAAATCCCCGAGGCGGCAGGAAAAACGCGCGATTTTTTGCTCCAAAGGCCATTCCCTGCGGACGCGTTTTTCGACCCGCAGACGCGTCCGCAGACGCGATCGCTGGTGTAAACACTCATTTGACACAAGCTAGAACACAATCGATCGCAGACGCAGACGCAAACGCAAACGCGCCCGCCAGCCGCCGGTGTAAACAGGCCTTAAGGTATACGAACACGCCGGCGAACAATGGCCTAATAAGCCTAAGAATCCATTCACGCGATTTTCGTGCCGCGCGATGTCGCATCCTTTGTCCACGACCAACGCGGCGGAAACAAACAATGCTTTCGAGCGTCTGCGGCAAGAAAATCGCGTGAATGGATTCTTAGGCTAAAGGCCCGTTTCCACAGAAGCGGTAGCGTGTATGGCAAGCCGTTTGTTCATTATTTCCAAAAACTTAGTTTTTGCTCCAGAAACTAGGTTTCTGACTTCAAAAACTAAGTTTCTGGTCCAGAAACTTAGTTTTTGGACATCTAACTAGTACTTTGGATCCAGAAACTTAGTTTCACGAGCAAAAACTAAGATTCTGCACCAAAAACTAAGTTTCTGGACCAAAATCTTGGTTTCTGAAGTCAAAAACTTAGTTTCGGGCCAAAAACTTAGTTTCTGCTTGCAAAAACCCAGTTACGGAAAGCTGTTCGTTCATTTAAGGCAGAAACCATGTTTCTGATTTCAGAAACTAAGTTTTTGGCCCAGACTTAGTTTTTTACCAT
Source organism: Notospermus geniculatus (assembly GCA_002633025.1). Taxonomy (NCBI): domain Eukaryota; kingdom Metazoa; phylum Nemertea; class Pilidiophora; order Heteronemertea; family Lineidae; genus Notospermus; species Notospermus geniculatus. Next base: position 27,798 of record NMRB01002627.1, on the reverse strand, counting down.
CAAACGCATACTTTGGATCCAAAAACTAAGTTTCTGAGACAGAAACCAAGTTTTTGGACCAAAAACTTGGTTCTGGAGTCAAAAACTTAGTTTCTGGCCAAAAACTTAGTTTCTGCTGGCAAAGTCACAGTTGCTGAACAAATTGGTAGATTTTGACTAGAAACTAATTTTTCCACTCTAACTGTGACTTTGCAACCAAAAACTTAGTTTCTGGCCAAAAACTAGGTTTCTGCAACAAAGCTTCAATTACATGTACCTGGTCAAAAGACATGTTTTTCAACATGATTATCCATGATTTTGTATTTTGGACTCAGAAACTTAGTTTCTGGGTCAAAAACTAAGTTTCTGGAGCAAAATCCTAGTTTTTGCAAATAACTGTGACTTTGCTGGCAAAAACTTAGTTTCTAACAAAAACCTATAATTTTTGCCTAGGAACCTCGTCCCCCGGCGCAGTGCTGTGGTACTTCATTCGTGCATCCTCTCGCCAGCTTTCCATCATGTCCGTCCATCATGCAACCTCGTCCCCAGGGGTATAGTTCGCTCAGACAACCTCGGACCACTCGGTCACTAACCCCTGGAATCAGCTTCAGTTGCTAATCCAGGAATCTTGGACTAAGTATCGGTGGCAGCACGAGTCAAAATAATCAATTTGAAATACTAACCAGTGCTTTTTAAAATTCTTTTTACAAAAAATCATCAAACCTGGACATAGATAACCTTCTGGTTTGATCCAAAATATTTTGAAAATTTCTTTGGGTATATTCTTGGATATATTTGACGGTTTCCCGTCAACCAATCACGTGCGTTAAATCCAAAGCTGATGCCAGGGGTTAGTGACGCGACCGCCATAATACAGAGTGTAAGAGATCACACGCTAACGATAACATTTACGTTAACATTATTTTTTGTACATGAAATACATGCAAGAAATAGCGTTAACGTAAACGTTATCGTTAGCGTGTGATCTCTTAAACTCTGTATTGTCAGAAAGCGAACGACCCCTGGGAACGAGGTTGTCCATCATGTCCATCCACATGATCCATCCAGCATACATGGCATAGCATACATATGTCCACTCCCAGCTAGCATTAAAAGTTGGCCCAACGTTGTCTAAACGTGAGGTTGAATGTTGGGGCAACGTTTTGATGTATGTACTATGTAGGCCTAGGCCTAGCCCTATGATGATAGTAGGCGCACACCACCAGCCCTGCCCTGCCCTTGCTGAATCATTAAGTTAAGTGATTTGGAAGAAGATTTGGTGAAATGATTAATCACCAGTTTGAATCGATCTGCTATGTATTAGGCCTAGTACTTTTCGTAATAAAGAAATTTTAACTTTCAATCTGAATTTTGTTCATATTATGAATGAATCATCTGGAAGTTTTGTGTCCTTTGGAAGATCTCCTGAATTGCTGATGACACTTAAAGCCTCACAGTATTGAATTTTACGACATTTTTAAAGTGAATAGGACTGATGTGCAGGTAGGTCTCATAGCCTCGTGATGGTCCCCAAAATACTTGCCCGATACGTACTTCAAAGAATCGAGACCCAGTTTTCAGCATACAACGAAAAACCTGCAGGCAGAACCCTAATGCATTCAGATAGAGTATAGTACATTTTACACTACACTAAATAACGTTGGAGGAATACAGCTCCAGTGGACGAGGTCGCAGGGCAGAAACTTAGTTTTTGCCAGAAACCTAGTTTTTGCCGGCAGAAACTCAGTTTATGGCCAGAAACTAAGTTTTTGATGGCAAAGAAAGAGTTCGGTTTGCAAAATCCTTGTTTCTGGCCAGAATCTAGGATTTTACATATAACTGTATCTTTACTCGCAAAAACCTAGTTTTTGGACCATAACCAAGTTTTTGGTCCAGAAACTTAGTTTTTGTCAGAAACTTAGTTTCTGGATCCAAAGGTAAATTAGATGCTCAGAAACCTGGTTTCTGGAGCAAAAACTAAGTTTCTGCATTTAATGAACAAACGGCTTGCCATAACTATGTCTTTGCAAGCAAAAACTGGGTTTTTGGCCAGAAACTAAGTTTCAGACTTCAGAAACCAAGATTTTGGTCCAGAAACTTAGTTTTTGGTGCAGAATCTTAGTTTTTGCTCGTGAAACTAAGTTTCTGGATCCAAAGTACTAGTTAGATGTCCAAAAACTAAGTTTCTGGACCAGAAACTTAGTTTTTGAAGTCAGAAACCTAGTTTCTGGAGCAAAAACTAAGTTTTTGGAAATAATGAACAAACGGCTTGCCATAAGCGTGGGCATTTTGACGCTTCGCCCATTGTTTGGAAGCAGAGCGGCGGAAAATAACAAAAGATTTGACGCATCACGCAGCGTGAAACGCGTCTGTGGAAACAAGCCTTAAAGGGTTCATGACCATGAAACCGTCTTCGCCAGCGTATCCGTATACCGCAGTGTAATAGCAGCAGCCGGGATTATTTCGGTTTGACTGCATCATTTCATCTTCAGCTAGCCTCAATATAGCTGAAACGTTTTCCTTGGTGAATTTGTAGCGGTCATGAAATTCACCGTTCCTGAATTTCTGTTGGTTTAGTTCGATCCCGAATTAACCTTTCCGACCTCTCAACATGATCGATTCTGTCTAGAGCGTCCGGCCATTCCATGGTCCCCGCGTAAAATATTGGAGATAAACCAACCATGCGAGTGGTTTAAATTAATCATCATTTAAGTTGGTGCAACAAGATTATTTTTCCATCTAGGTTTAAACCTAGTACGCTTTATCTAGGTTTCATCATGTTGGTGCATATACGGGCCTCGAGCTGAAGACAGCTCTCCAGATAATTCTGGGTGAGATATTGCAAGTCTTGAGGAGGGTCGGGCGAAGACCTGCGCTGAGTTTCCCGCTATCTCTTCTAAAAGGGAAATTGATCCGCCGGTTGATCCGTGAACCAAATGGTGACAGGAGCCGATATTTTCACCAAGCCATTATGGAACTCATCTACATGTAGGCCGTACATGGCATGCATGTGGGATGAGGAACTTGGATTAGAAGATAGTAGAGCAGAATTAACTGCATCTGGCCTTATTGACACTGACTCCCGGCTTCATAGAAAATACTGAACCCCTGAACCCGCAGGGACGGTTCGAAGGCTGTGTGCAGGTTTCTAACGGACGAGTAAAATTTGGGCCCTTGTTTGTGTGCCCGACTTCGTGATAATAGGCCTACATGTAGGCCTACCATTATGTAGGCCTACTGTACCCAGTTGTGGCACTAATTACGTAGACATCACCACGGCGAATTAGTATCCTGAGTTCCGGTGTAGATATACGGACTTCCTGCAACGCCCCGTAGGCTATATACATGTATCGTCGGTTCGTTTGACGATATGAGTATGACTCCGATAGAAAATGCATTAGCTCGATTCGTCATACGTGATACGGATCGACGATACGAAGCGTTGCCGGAAGCCCCTACAGTACCCGCTTTATTGTGTGGCGGACACTCAAATACAGACAGACGTGCCTCCCCATTATCACGTTGTGGTTTATTCCCTCAAAATTTTGTTGGGGGCATTGGCAAACGGGGGCAATGAAAAATGTTACACCGGTCTTCGGTGCGGCAGATTCCGAGTCCGGGTTTTTCTGAATCCCGCGCAGAATGGTGTCCTTCCCTATCTTGTGTCACGGAACCAGCATCCAGTGCGAAACACAGGAACCAATCAGAGCGCTTGTTACTTAGCAGCGGTTGTTCTGATTGGCTGAGGAGAGAGGTCAAGGTTAGGGTTAGTATTACATGTATGTCATAAGAGATTTCGTTTGATTTCGCATCCGACAGCCCTTTGACGCTACAGAAAGAGAGGGAAATTCTCCATGAATGGCTGGCTGTAAACAAATAGTATTGCATTCGGATTTCGGGTTTTTAACCTAAAATATTCAGTTATAACAGAGAATAGAAATATCAATGAATAAACTCAGCATGTCAACACAGGCAAATGTACCACTCGGATTATCAATTTTATTGTCACCAAAGGTACGACGAAATACTGTAAACATGGTAAATACAACTATGGGTACTGTAACCTTTTATTCTGGACTGCATGCCGCCGGAGTCTCAAAGTCATTTTATTATGAGAGAGCTACAGTTTCCAAAGGCTGTTGTTGTCGAACTAAAATGTTTTTGTTGTCAAACTACATTATCAGCCTAAAATATTGAATCTTATTTGCAGGGTATAATTAGCCAACCTCTGACATTTACAAGCAAATCAACACAATCCAAAAAGGTACCATCCCCGGAGATTATAGAGCAAGTGACGAAAAAAGCAAAGAACTGCAAAACAGTTCACCGTCGAACGACAACAAGATGCTGACTCCAGGGCAACAGGTAGCCAACTGAATCAACAAGGACAGTCGGTGGCACATCCACATATTGATTAACAATACATCACAGATTGGTCGTTCATTACCGCTAAAGTAAGGATAGCTTTTTACCTGCCTACTTTTATTGAGTGGGGACAATCAGAGATCATGAGTTTTTGAAGTTCTATGCATAGTTTTCCTGCAGCTTTTTTCTTATGCCTTTGAAAGAAAATTGAAAGGGGTAAAATGCACTGTTGAGAGGACATCACGACCCCGCCTTGTTGTTTTGGGCCCTTCAAGGGTGTCTGCCTATAATCAGGAGGTCAATTAGGCGGACACGTCCGCAAAATTGCTCTTCAAACGTTCACCGAAGACCCACAAGTCCGGGGACCCATTAGTCCAAAAGGTCGAGAAAAAAGGTTCAGAGTTCAGACGCTGGTTAAGTGCGAAAGTACCTTTGAAGTATTTGTTAGAAGAAACCCTCCAAGGTGGACGTAACCTGAAATGATCGTGGGGCGAGTGGATGTATCTGATTGCCCAGCTGTGACCTGTAGAACAACAAACTCGTCCCCAGTGGGTTTACGCACCTACAACACCACTGGAAAGGGCTGCGACACCTGTACTGCTTATAGACTAGTACCTGGTCCTACCGATGGTGTCGCTTTTGAACATATGCAAAAGTCCGATGTAAAATAGTCAGGATCGGGTACCAGTCTATACTACTTAAGGAATACTGCGCATGCGCGTTGTTTACATCAGCGCATCGACATATACTAATTTTGAGGCGAATCACACCAAGGCTGGCACCCGCGCAATGATATCAAATAGTTCCCAACTAACTATTCGTTGAAATAGACTCTATCACTCCAAAAGAGCGCAGCACCTGACGGGGTCAGCGTCATCACGTCCCGCACGTCGTTGCTCAACGCAATGACGTGACTCGAAAAAAAATCCGGTTGTTTCAGCGGTCATGACGTCGTGAAACAATCTGATTTTTTTTCGTCTCACCTCAGGACATCATGAGATGACGTGCGGGACGTCATGACGCTGACCCCGTCAGGTGCTGCGCTCTTTTGGAGTGATATCGTCTATTGCTCTAATACTCAAACAACTTCGTGTTTTGGGGTAATATGGCTTTTAAGGCATACATGTATATGATATTTTTCAGTCATCAAAGAACGAAATAGACATTGCGTGAAACAAATATTTTGGCACGCTGCCAGTGGTTGACCAGAAATTCTGGTCAAGTCGTAGCCCTTTCCAGAGATATCATCGGATGAGGTAGATCTGGGAACGAGATTGGTGGAACAAATTGAATTTCTCTTGCAACAAATCCGAAACAGCGGTAGGACTATGGGCCGTATTCAAGAAGGTCGACCTTAACGTTTTGTATTCTACCCTGCAAACAATAGCTAAAGGTCGACCTTACATTTAAGGAAGCTTCTAGAACACGGCCCTATGTCTGGATGGAGAATCTTGTTCTTTAGATCATATCTTGATATATAGATGGCGATCGCGATGATATCTGACGCTGATTCACTGACGGCTTGCGAACACCTCGAGTTTGTCACTGGGAAAAGCGAAATCCAGGCCAGGCAAAGCACAACATTCCACCCAAATCCAATTCTTCATTTACTAAGCATACACATATAGGGCCGTATTTTAGAACGTTCCTTAACATTAAGGTCCACCTTAAATCTATTGTTCTCAATGGTTTTACAATAGACTTTAGGTCGACCAACGTTAAGGAACGTTCTAAAATACGACCCATAGTCTATACCGTAATGAAATCTATCTTGGGGCCTTAGCACTGGCCAATTACTTCCAACACTTTGGCCCGTATTGTAGATGCCTCCTTAACTTTAAGGTCCACTTTAACCTTTTGTACAAGAGCTAACGGTAAACTTTAGAGTTAAGGATGCTTCTAGAATACAGCCCATTACCTGAGAAACACAAAACGCAATTTCATCAGTGGACAAGAAAAAATTGCATCATTACCAAACTGACCGAGGAGATACAATGTTTAGCCTTGTGCCAAATCAGTTAATTGTTCTTCTGTACTGCAGATTTTAAATCAGCTGGATCAATTATTTGTTCAGTGAACTCTGAACCATGACATGGCTCATTATGGTTTTTGCGGAAGTATGGCAACAGTATTAGCCTACTTTAATCTGATATACCATGAATATACAGCATGGATATACAGCGACAGGCATGCTGCTGGGAAGTGCTGGTCAAGGTAACCACTGTCAACCCTGACGTTCATGGCAATGTTGGACTGGCTTCCGTCTTTGTCGCCTAAACTCCCCCAACGCCCTCGCTCCAGAATTCGCCCAACGTTTTGCTGTTACCCACGTGTTGACTGGTTCCGAGCCTTGCCACCAACAAATAGGCGGCGTTCCGGCATCAAACACAGAAATGGAATTTTCTATCTACCGAATCACATGAAGGTTGTGGTTCGACCAATATTTAGCAACACGAACTTGTTGGGTAATAAGCCCGAGTAAGGGAAATCGATGTTCTTCGGAAAATGTATGAAAGTATGCTTTCAAAAAAATATCCAGAGATTGCTTTCTCAGCAGCTGTTTCTTTCTTTCTTTGTTTCTAGCAATTTACGAATCTGACCAAACGGCCAATGGTAGGTATCGACTTCAAATATTCTAATAATGTTCATATTACTCATATCAAAAATAGATAACACCAGAGATCTTGGTCTTTAATCTATTTTCCTCATATTAAACCCGGAAAGGAAGGAACTTACATTTTGTACATGTATAAAGTAATATTGGTAGCCTACTACATGTAGAGGCGGTTTTGGCCTCTGGGTCATAGTGGAAGTGTGCTTGCTGGTCTTTAGACCACATGTATTGAGCAAATGATGCCATAAAGGCAAAAACACTTCTGCATAGAAACCGCTGATTCACAGAAAACGTAGAGATATTGATCTTTAGCAAAAGTGAGTTCAAATACCAAAGAAAAAGGTAATCAAATATATACATAAAAAATTCTAGTAATAAAAAATTACCTCGTCGGAAAGTAATGATATTTGACAAAAACGCCCAGTTCATTGAATCAAATCGACCATCAATTTCTCGCTGATCGATGGACAAAACGGCGTGCTAGGAATTTCAATACAATAAGTATTTGTCGTTCATTTTGTGTGGGAGGCTTCCGAGCATGACGTATTGATGAAAAAGCTTCTCAACCTCGGCTATATTGACGCAGTAATCGATTCGAGGGCCTCAGTGCAAGTGGTATTTAAAAGGATACGAAGTGCACTCATAGCGACAGTGGAATAAAAAAAAAACCTATCGGTCTATGGACCGCCTTTTCACCTTGTGACTGTTGTAGAAGACAACAGTTCGCTGTTGATGATTAATATTGACATCTTGCAAGGATCGTGCTACGTCAGCACGATTACTGCATCACGTGGTGAAGAGGCGGTCCTAAAGCGACAAAACTCAATGCGTTAGGGGTGTCTGTTAAAATCGACTGACCTGGCTGAATGACGTAGAGGTCTGTGGTAAATGTACATTATGTGATCCTTACATTTAAGTCCTACTTCGGCCTACGTTTTTACAACTTTAGAATTTTAGGGGACATAATGCTGATTAAGATGCGTTTTGTTTCATTGAAAAATTCCAGTTGGTTGAAAAGTTATAACATATTTCATGGTTTTGGTCAGAGGAGAATGTTCGGCCTAATTTGATGACGTCATTGCATGAATTTGCATATTGAGCATTCATTTTAGGGCTGTAATGGACTTATGCAACTCTTCATGTGAAAGAAGTCAGAAATTTTCCGTCAATTAGTAAATATGTAAATGAAAATGAACTTTATTTTCACATTGGATGGCTCAGATTCAATTTCATTCATCCCTGCAATGACATCACGCATAAATTAGCATATTCGACCCTGGCTAGTTCCTTGTAGAGAAAATAGCACTGGCATTTTCACATACATATTCCTCCATATCTCCGAAACTACTCATCCGAATTTGATAAAACAAAAAGCAAAATACATTTCAGTATTAATCTGTGTAGTCAATGTTTTTGATACAACTAGGACTTTAATGAAACCACTTCTAAGATGACTCTTTTAATAAATACAGTGGCGTAAATTAATATACGCACAGAGGCAATTCAGCAAAATTTGTCATTTCGGCATTCCAATATCTATATCAAAAGTATTTGAAGGCAGTCCTAGATATGCACTCCTCTAGTCTGATATGTTTTCGCTGAATTCAGATACTGGATATCATGAGAGTGGTGAAATATCGAAATTTGACATATTGGAAAATATCAAAGACATCAAACTTGAATCACAGGTGTATGAATATCAACTTCTGTTTCCAAACGCTGGCAGGTAATACCCCCATTCAACATGTTGTTGCAAGGGGAAAAATTCCACAAAATATCCAGACAAAATGGTGATAACAGCAAATCTCAAGAAATGTCAAATTTCGATATTTTCGCAGTTCTCGTGATATGCAGTATCTGAATTCAGCGAAAACATATCAGACTAGAGGAGTGCATTCTAGGACTGACTTCAAATACTTTTGATATAGATATTGGATAAATTTTGCCTTTAATGAAAAGGTGAATTCCCTCTGTTCGAATATTAATTCACACCACTGTAGCCCTACAAAGAGATCGACCTTTGCCTTTGAGGATTCCTTCACTAAGAGATATGTTTTCATAAAATTACGCCAACTTAAAAAAAGACACAAATGTAGGCCTATAGTATAGAACGATATAGATTTTCACAATGCTATCGATCGATCATTTCAAGTGAAACACATTAATAATACCTGGGGTTGTGTTTCGAATGTTTGGGGCAAAAAAACAATATGCTATAAATTATGAAATTGGTTTTTGTCTTCCCCCATAAATTCCTGGGGATAAAAGTTTTTTTCGTCAACAATGTTACCGATAATGTTTCGTTATGTTGTGCGATCGTCAGCACCGTTTGTTTGATACCAACAACGAACTAGAATTTGTACTGTATACTCTGTACAGTACACCCCTGGATATTTCCTGATATTTCCTGAGAAAGCAAGTTAATGTTTGTCTGTCATAATTATGTAGCCTACAGGGAATCCTCTGCAATACCGTCTTCAGGGTCCTTATTCATAAACATGTCAACGTTGGAAACAATCTTTTGTGTTGAACAAAGGATAAGTGTCACACTTAGATTTAAGAAGTTTTATGAATATGGGCCCTGGCTCCATATTCATAAACATGCTTAAGTCAAAGTGTGATACATGTATGTACTTATCTTTTGTGTTGAACAAAGGATAAGAGCCATACTTAGACTTAAGTGTAGTTTTATGCATACTGCCCCAGGGCCCATATTCATAAAACCATTTCTGATAAAACTAGTTAAGTCTAAGTGTGGCACTTATCCTTTGTTCAACACAAAAGATAAGTATCACACTTTGACTTAGGTATGTTTTTGAATATGGATTATAGGCCCATACTTTTGAGGCCCTCATGTATTGCGTGTTTGATGATTGGCTAAAAGCCTTCCTAGTTCTTATACTCATGTTGCGTGCCCACGAATAAGGTAGTTACGGGACTCCTAAGATTGTGCAGCCAGCATAGGAAGACGGTCGAGGACTCGCTGTATATCGCAATCGTTGAATCAAAATGGTTTAAGAGACCGACCTATAAAGGGCGACACTGAACATAAAGGGTGACACTGAACGTTAACGCTTTCATTTGTCTTCAATACAGGTTAATGGCCTTTACATTAATGTTATCGTTAGCGGGATTCAGGCACCCACCCATCCTCCCATAGTAGGGCTTTGGCCTCGTTTTTCTTCATTTACATTCGCACACAAAACCCCTGCTGTGGGAGAATGACACCCACAATTTTTTCTGCTCAGCTGCTCATTCTTTTTACCGTAGTTCTGCCATACCCAGAGCCATGATGGTTTTCATCGTTTAGATTTATAAAGGCAAGAGATATTGGATGTTTGTCAAGAGTTCGCATGACAGCCAGTGTTACCATGGTTTACTGAAGTGTAGATAAACATGACGTACATTTCTACTTACTTAGCTTTGCCGTACCAGAGCCGTGGTTTCATTTATTAGATTAATACATGTACCAACTTAGACAAGGAACATTGGATGTTTTTCAAAAATTGTACCCAGTGTTACCATGGTTTACTGAAGTGTAGATAAACATAGTTTATGACGTACAAACTGCTTTCTTCCGCTCGTTTATGAAAAGCTTTTGCTTCAAACCATGCCTTTACAATTTCTCGCCGATTTCCATGGAGACCGAATAGTATTTGTTATCATGTTCATTTGTCCTCGGGCCTGTGCCGCTCCAAATCAGAAAAGAATGCAACGCCAATGTTTGGTGTTTACACTCCGGAGTTACGATGACAGTAAATGTGGGCTTGAGCTAAGAAATTCTGACAATTCAACATTGCGGCTATTTAATTTACTGCGTCGTATATCGCACTTTCATTTTTATCCAATTCATGAAGAGTGTAACACGCTTAGATATCGCAGATTGAAAGCGTTACAATTTTTTATAATTCGAAAATCAAAGGAACAATAAAAAATGAAGTCAGCAACATAAGCCTACCATACACCAAAATGACGCCCAATATCTGGAGGTCCCAAACAAATGGCAAACAATACTATTCGAACGCCGGTACAATTTTCTTTCCTAAGAATTTTTTATTGTGTGAATCGGGGACTTGCAATTTAAAAGTTTCTCTTAAAAAATTGAGTTTGTAGAACCTGTCCTACTTTACTTTTAAAAGGTTTCTGTATCATAGGAACGTTTACCGCCAGAACCGGGAGAAATACATTTTAGAAACTTTTAAAAGAAAACTATGCGGAAAGTCTCCGTCATTGGGAATCTTTACAGCACTGGAACCATATTGAAAAGGAATATTTCATATAGGCCTAGACTTTTTTCTAATCAAGATAACATTAATTTTAATGATTCTTGTAATATAACATTTCAAAAGAAAACTTTACCCGAAGTGGAACTGCACTGTAAATCCAGGTGATGCGTTTAGCGTTTAGTTTTGTGTTTACATGTTTAGCAACGAAACACAACTTAACACATTACGTGAATATAACTGAACATATCATCAGGACAGGCGTTCTATCCGCCTAAAAACATACGTCTTGTTGCCTAAAATGCCGAAATATATCATTTGTTTTACTGTAAATCTAAAGTCTAAACACGAAACTAAACGGGAATATGCAACACTTTTTAAACATCTAAACGCGATTAGTTTTCCATTAGAAATGAACAGATGACCTAAACACCGCATTAAGAAAACAGTAAATTTAAATGTCTTGTAAATGTCTTGTTTAAGTTATAAACATCTCGTTCAGTTTCCCCTAAACACGAAACATGAAGGAATCCTAAACATCGTGTTTAGGGCTGGTTCACGGCTCGGGTGGAATTGGTCAAATTTGTAGTTTCGCTATATCTCCCGCCGGCGAATTTTTCCCCCCAGGATAGTTGGTATACAACCGCCTAATGCCATGGCATTAGGCGGTTCTGAACCACACATACCGCGGAGATTTTTAACATTTTATTTTATAATGCTCAGAATATGAGTGGGGTTGAAAAGGATGTTGAAATTCTCAAGAACGCCATAGCCTTTGTGTTACCTTGTGATTCATATGTAGATATTTTGTGAAAAGACTTNTGCTCAGCTGCTCATTCTTTTTAGTTCTGCCATACCCAGAGCCATGATGGTTTTCATCGTTTAGATTTATAAAGGCAAGAGATATTGGATGTTTGTCAAGAGTTCGCATGGCAGCCAGTGTTACCATGGTTTACTGAAGTGTAGATAAAAATGACGTACATTACTACTTTCTTAGCTTTGCCGTACCAAAGCCATGGTTTCATTTATTAGATTTATACCAACTTAGACAAGGAATATTGGATGTTTTTCAAGTATGGTATCCAGTGTTACCATGGTTTACTGAAGTGTAGATAAACATAGTTTATGACGTACAAACTGCTTTCTTTGAAGCTTTTGCTTCAAACCATGCCTTTACAATTTCTCGCCGATTTCCATGGAGACCGAATAGTATTTGTTATCATGTTCATTTGTCCTCGGGCCTGTGCCGCTCCAAATCAGAAAAGAATGCAACGCCAATGTTTGGTGTTTACACTCCGGAGTTACGATGACAGTAAATGTGGGCTTGAGCTAAGAAATTCTGACAATTCAACATCGCGGCTATTTAATTTACTGCGTCGCATATCGCACTTTCATTTTTATCCAATTCATGAAGAGTGTAACACGCTTAGATATCGCAGATTGAAAGCGTTACAATTTTTTATAATTCGAAAATCAAAGGAACAATAAAAAATGAAGTCAGCAACATAAGCCTACCATACACCAAAATGACGCCCAATATCTGGAGGTCCCAAACAAATGGCAAACAATACTATTCGAACGCCGGTACAGTTTTCTTTCCTAAGAATTTTTAATTGTGTGAGTCGGGGACTTATGCAATATAAAAGTTTCTCTTAAAAAATTTAGTTTGTAGAACCTGTCCTACTTTTCTTTTAAAAGGTTTCTGTATCATAGGAACGTTTACCGTCAGAACCGGGAGAAATAGAAACTTTTAAAAGAAAGCTACGCGGAACGCCTCCAGCATTAGGAATCTTTACTCCACTGGAACCATATTGAAAAGGAATATTTGATTAGACTTTTTTCTAATCAAGATAACATTAATTTTAATGATTCTTGTAATATAACATTTCAAAAGAAAACTTTACCCGAAGTGGAACTGGCATTAGGCGGTTCTGAACCACACATACCGCGGAGATTTTTAACATTTTGTTTTATAATGCTCAGAATATGAGTGGGGTTGAAAAAGATGTTGAAATTCTCAAGAACGCCATAGCTTTTGTGTTACCTTGTGATTCATATGTAGATATTTTGTGAAAAGACTTATCTGTTTTGTTAAATAAATTTTTTTAAAGAAAAAAACCCAAATCCATCAGCCTTTCGAAGGATACGTTCTTTGTTATCTTTGTCGCCAAATGAATGTGTACATGTATCAGAATTACCGAAATAACAATTATGGTCTGAGGGCGTCAAACATTTACCATTTCACTGAGATGATACATTACATATACATGTATACAGCGCTTGAAAAGGCCTATTGTGCATCTCATCGATCGTGACCTGCACCTTTCATTAGGCTAAATCACATTACAAGGTTTGTCAGTATCACGAACACGTTTCTATCTTGCCTGGAGACGAGCTTTAGTTTTGTTCCTTATAGAATAGGCCTATCCCTAGTTTCTGGTAAATGGGAAAAGCAACTCAACAAGCTATGCGCCATTTCTGCCGAGAGTTGACACGGAATGGAACTGTACAGCTTTATTCCGAATTTCACTAAATATAGTTTGAATAGGATTTATAACGTTTAAAGACACTTTTGGTAGATAGAATCGGACCTTTACTTTCTTCTGCTTTATCGAGACCATGTTGGAATGTATTTCTTACTGCGACCTCTTCTCAGGAAACAGTCGAAGTTTCGGCGATATCTGAAGGTAATTACCTAAATCTCTATATTTATATTCTGAAGGTATCTACCTATCTCTATATTTATATTCGGCGATATCTGAAGGTAACTACCTATCTCTATATTTATATTCCAGGGCTTGGTTGTTCAAAACACCGTTTGTGCTACTATTTTGGCGTTATCTCTAACGCTACGTTAACTGCAATAGGATAGAGATAACGCTAAAAGATTACTAACGTCACGTTAGTGACAAATGTTGTTTTGAACAACCGGGCCCTGTAGTGCAGAAGTCGCCGTTTTGAATCGGAATAGAACAGAGTTAATCCATCCATCATTTTAATTTTGTTGCCATTTCTGTAAAATAAAATTTCGATATATAACCAACATTAAAGGTAATGTATCACGGAGATTTTCGCGGGCCACGAAAATCATTGTTTATTTACGTTTTGTTTGTTTATGTCGCGTCTTTCTTTGTCTTAGGAGTAATTTGTTGGTGGCATGCCCCTCTAGAAATTCTTTTGACACTGAAAATATTCAATTTTGTGGGTTGGCATGTTCCAAAAGTCCAAAATAACATAACATCCATGTTTACAAACATTAAACGTAAACAATGAAGTCGTGGTACATTATCTTTAAGTAAGGAAAGGAAACTACATGTATTAACAAGTTAAAGAGCCTGTCTCGCCTCACAACAACACCGAGTCAAATAAGGATGTAATACTTTTTATTCAAGAATTGCAGGAGTTTCAAAAATAACATAAATATTTTTTTTTTGCTTTTTACATCCTTCTCCAACCAAGCGTATTAAAAGTTTTCTGTGTTAAGGAATAGACCCTAATTACATGTAATGGGACGTTGTTTATCAAACACTTTCTTTGATCAAAATGTGTTACATCTTCATACAATATTCAGGTGTTTTGAGGGGCTTTTTAAATGACAGTTTCTAAGGCGAGACAGCCTCTTTAATAGGGAGGTTTAGAAACCAAACGATAAACGTAAACGTTAACGACAACGTTATTTTTGTACCGAAAATGTACTATAAAACCTGGTGAATGTGTTGTATGAAAAATGACGTTGTCGTAAAGTTTACGTTTATCGTTTGATTTCTTAACCTCCCTATTTTCTCTCATCAAACAATGCAACCTGTGACCAGTTTAATAACCTGTAGTAACCACTGCCCAAGCTGTGTTTTCCCACATTAGAGAGTTTAAGAGATGGTCGCGCTAACGGTAATACTAACGTTAACGTTATTTTTTACAATGAAAATGCACATGTACGTCAAAAATAGCGTTAGCATAGCGCCGTATCATTAAAGGAGCGATTTCTAAAACTCTCGATTATGACAAGCCATTTTCCGATACAGTACGTTGCACAATTGACTTCCCTTCCGCTCCGCGCACCATCCGCGTACCACATGCAGCGTCATGCCCGTACCGTCCTCGTATCTTCCGCGGACGTCGCGCGCCGCCATGGAAGTGAAGACGTAACGTCATTCGCCCGTGGTGCGCGGACATCACGCAGAAGAGACCCGTGACGCACCCGTACCATACGCAATGACCTGAAGCGTACCTTCCGCGTGACGTTCCGGAAGGTACGCGGATAAAGGTAGGTAAATTGTGCAACGTACAAGTTGAAAAAGCCTCCTCGTTTTTATGATATGTATACATGTACATGTATATGTAGTTTTTATTTTCATCGTTTTCTGTAGCCTGCATAACTATGTTGTTTTCATTCCTTTCATGCAGCCAGTCCTGTGTCCTTTTGTCGACATAAGTTATCTTATGGGCATTGTATTTCATATCATTTCAGTATGCCGATTATACTCAGAGAAGGAAAAGGATGAATGCACAACATGCAGCCGGTCACCCACCCATCCGGGGTGTACGTCCTCAAAACTATCAGCCGAGCACCGTGCCAAGGTCACTGAGGAAAAGAAGCAAAATTCCAATCACGATTCGATGCGGTGCGTTCCAAATATTCATCAGCGTGGTCACGATCTGTACTTTGACTGCAATCTTGCGTTACTCGGCTACCCTGAAGGTGTACGCAGGGTTGTGCTTAATCGGCTGTGTGTCCTACTTCTTAGCTGGCGTAGCCGGACTTAAAGTTCATCGCAGGAAAGGACTTTGGGAACGCATGAGTGTGGCGTTCTCTGTCTTAAATCTGTGTTTGTTTTACATGACACTGTTGGTTTTTGGAATCGTTGGATTCCATAAGGACCAGGGTGGGAAGTATTCCGACTGGCTGATGTTCTGCCATGGAACAAACGTTATAATGTCTATACTAGGATTCATGGCCGCCATAGCTCAGATTACGCTGGACGACGGCACACGTCGGAAACTGACATTCATGTGGAGAAGGGAGGAAGTTAAGATAGTTGAAGGGGATGATTTAAGTGAAGAATTGCAGTCACAAAAACAACTGATCAGCAAATCGCCTGACGAGGGGAGCGTCGAGACCGACAAAGGACAGGGACTTTCCAAGGGTAGAAAAGGTTGGGCGAAGGATCGATCCCGCAAGGCAGATGAGTTAATTGACAGTGTTCCAACTTCCCCTGCGGAAGTTGGGATTAATCTGAAGGAAGAAGAAAGTCAGTCGTCCTCTCTCCCCGGGGTTATGATGGAGGAACGTAACGTAACGTACACCCGATACGATGTTGACATAAAGACAGTTTCTCATGCTAAAGTCAGCGCGGACACACTGGCGAAAGGCCGCAGGGATAGAAAAGACGCTGTCAACGTCGACGAGCTTCGTGTGAATGCGAAAAAGCAGGATTTATCATCAGTTGTAATCGCGCAAGTTGACGCGCATAAAAAAGAGCGGAGTGATGCTGACGTAAACAGGAATAAGCCGGGTCTGGCTACGGCGGATCAAGCGAAGCCCGAGGCAAGGAATCCGGACCAGAATACCGATAACGTCTGTAAGAATAAACATGATATGTTAACAGTGGTACAAGCGAAACTAGAGGCGAGTAAACAGAAGAACGTTGATCAGACGACTACCAATAGGCAAGATGGGTCGGCAGTTTGTCAGATGAAGCCTGTCGCGAGTAAACACGAACAGAGTAATACTCAGATAAATAGGCAAAAACAGGATATGTCAGAAGTAGTACGGGCGAAGGTTGGCGTAGCCAAGGAAGAAAAATCTCAAAATGTCGATCAAAAGTGTACAAAGAGGAGTGACATGCTATCGGTTGTCGAGGCAAGCAAGACTTTGCATGATAAACGAAATACCCAAGCGGATTCGATTCAGCAGAGCTTGCCAACTGTCGTGCAGGCAAAAATCGACGAAAAGGAACGAAAACATGACAGCAATGAAAAGGTCAATAAGAAATGCACCGTTGTGGCGACTAGCACGCAAGATAAAACCGGTGCGGACAGGAAAGTGACCGATGGCAAATGTAGAAAGGAGCAGGATAAATGTAAGGTCGGTGTACCAGGTAGTGAAGGAGAAAAGAAGACATCACAGCAGTGTTCTACAACCGTGAAGCAGGTCACGGAGACAGTGATGTCAGATAAAACGAACAACAGAACTGGACACAAAGCGGTTGTTGATGATAGTTCAAAAGTTCCAAAAGACAATGAGCGACGTAAGGTGGATATTCAAGGGGCAAATGCTATGAAACAAGTCAACAAAAGCCCGAAACAAACTCCTAAGCAAGATCAATGTGTGGTTTCTGTACCTAAATTGAAAGATGGTGAAGTTCCAAAGACTGATCAACATGGGGAACGAATTGCCGAACAGAAGAAGATGATGATTAGAGGGAATCCACAGCGATCAACGGAGACCGGGAGGGGAGATTCATCGACTTATCCACAGCGGCCAAACGAGGCCGGGAAGGGAGATCTACCGGCTCATCCGCAGCGGTCAACGGAGGCGGGGAGGGGAGATCTATCGACGCGTCCGCAGCGATCACCGGAGGTCGTGAGGGCAGATCCATCGCTTCATCCACAGCGATCAACGGAGGCCGGGAGGCGTCCGTCACCACCGGCGCCTCGAGATTCGAAACTCCGAAGGAGTTCTCAATCGTCGAAGCCAGAACCGCAGGTACATAACCGTAAAGTAACATCACCATCTGGCGACTCCGCGGATAGTGGTATCGTGGTCAAGATGGACGTTAAGAAAAATACTCCGGTTAGGTCCAATGACGACCAAAAAGATAAGGTCATACAGCGAACACAGAAGCAGGTGGAACACACCAAAGCAGTTGATATTCCACTTCTATTTCCCAAGCGAAATAAAGATGATGATGATGATTTGCCGAGACGTGCGGGTTTCGACAAACCGCTGAAGTCGTCGGCCATCGTTGAGAGTGTCCTTGACATGTTCGACCAAGCCAGTAAGCTTCCAGCGATGCGTGCACCGCAGCCGCCAAGAAGGAAGACCTCAGAACTGCATCAGGCTACTCACCAGTCTTGTCAGCAGAGTCCACGTCTACAGAAAGGATACAGCGAACCTATTCCAGAGGTGGAAAACGCCCGAAGGCCAAGCCCACGCCGAGGGTTGTCCGAATCAAACACCATGGGCACGTCACCTTCACCGACGGACGCTTCCGATGATCTCGAACGCAGAAAACTCATAAATAAAACTGAATACACAATGACAAAGACACAGATCCGTATGGTGCATACAAGTAGTGAAGGCAATGCGCCAATGAGCCCGCCAAATCCGGGTGGGGCACATGGTTTTCATTCCAACGTGCGTCGTGGATTAAAGCGTAATAAGTTTTCCATGGATATCCCGCGAGATCGGCGGATTCCAGCTTTCGCCAACCGGAGATGTAATTCTGCGGGCGATGATACGAGTCCTCTAAAACCGCGAGATTTTTCTCAACCCGCTGCTATAGTGACCCTTGACAAGGATGGCATAGAGAAACTTCTGGACCTGAAAAAACAATTCGCCAAAAGATTTTATTAGTACCAAGATGAAATTTGCGCACTACATGTATGTGTGTGTTAAAAATGCAGGCGATCATTGCATTGGAACGAATTTTGATTTGGAATATTGTGATTCTTTATCGACAAAATGGCATTCATGTGCTTTACACGATCATGACCTTTCAGGCCAATTTGACCAAAACGCCATGTATCCGATATTTGGGGGACTAAGATCTGCGCCAACTCCGACTCCCGGGTTCTATTCGTTTTCCGAGTGGGAAAAAAGCAGTGCTTTGGAAAACCCCGCTGAATTTGATGACGTAGTTCACAAAAAGAGAATCATCTGGAGTCGGAGTCGGGACTCGGAACATCATCTAAACCTCCCTATTATAAGATTATATCATCATATAAAATGTTTCTGTTCAGTGTAAATAATCTGACAACAAAAACACAAAACGATACATAAAAAATGTGTACATTGAAGCTTGGAGGACCAAGATTGAAGTATCTTTCTGCATTAGCTCGCCTGGTGTTGAGTCTGTCATATGTCGTCGTTTGTTAGCAGTACATGATTTGTATCCACCAGGCCTATTGACACCAACCGTGGCAAAGTATAATTCACCCTAACTTCAACATGGGCAAAGTGCCAGGCCTGTGCAACAGATACCATAAAGTGAACACAACGATTAAACCACAAATCACAATATTTACCAGTTGACTGAGCACAACCTTGGGGTGTTTTCTACAGGCTGTTCAAGTCACCCTAACATCATTAGGTAACTGCGACATGGATTATTCACTACTGACTTTTGCACATTTCCAAGCTTGGCACTTTGTCCATGTTGAAGTTAGGGTGAATTATACTTTACACAAGTACACCAAGGTCAGATGATCTCAGACACCTAGCAAGTTTAGGTCCGATCTGATTCGTGACTGCGCCACGAGATGGCCAAACCGAAAACTTAAAATGATTCACTTAGCCCGAACTAACGGCTGCATCTTCAACAAACCTGTATCTTAGGTCAATCTATAGCTTTTGATTTGACGTACTTTTCAAGGTCACAGAGGTCAAAGTTCAAACTGCTCGACGACGGGTGCCACGATACAGAACGTAGATCACCGCCACGAAGGCGAGCTAATGATTATGATGACAGTCTTCTGATACATAAATATGTTTTGATTATTATGTACATAGCGTTTGGGAGTTCATTTACATAATTAATTCCAATCGAAAGTTGTTGCTCATAAAATGTAAGGGATGTCAGTTCGAAATGTTGCGATCAATTTTGCTATAAAGAATACATGTACTCGACAGACATGTAGCTATCTCAGTCTAAGGCTATAGGCCAACATGTAAAGCCTCGTCTACACGATACCAAACTTTTTTTGTAAACACCCCAACACATTCTGTTTTTTCATGTTTGGTAAAGTATGATTCACTCTAACTTCAACATGGGCAAAGTGCCAGGTCTGTGCAACAGACACCACAAGTGGACACAATGATTAAACCGCAAACCACAGTGTTTACCGGTTGACTGTGCACAACCTTGGATTTGCTAGGCTCGTGGAAAGTAAACTACATGTACATGTAAGTTACTCTAACGTCATTAACTGCGACATGGATTATTTACCACTGACCTGTGCAGATTTCGAAGCTTGGCACTTTGCCCATGTTGAAGTAAGGGTGAATCATACTTTTATTACCACGTGTTTCATTATTTGAACCACAAATAAAGGCAAACGAGACCAGCTTCTGTAGGAAAGTGGGACACAAGCAAACAAAACTTCACCAGTCCTGATGCTTGGTCCCTTTCTCAAACAAGAATTTGCTCGTGTAGACTTGGCTTAAACCTTGTTCCTGTCAGTGTACGTAATATTCAAAAACTATTTGTGTATGGTAGGTGATGTGGGGCACAAAATCGGAATTTGCGACAGCCGTTACGTTCGAATTTGTCGGATCAAAATCACCGTAGAGGAATTATTGTAAGTCATAAATTATTGAGCGACTGTCAATATTTTATCCTATAGTTCATCAATAATTCTCTTTTCGCAATGTAGCACTGATACTTGTGACAGGAAGTGATTTATAACAGAAGTTGTTATTGTCGTCTGCTGGCCAAAATGAAGCGGTTACGTATGGTCTGATAAGTATGTTTACACACGGAAATGAAATTGTGTCTTGTGACTTGCAACAAGGCTCTATCAACAATACAGTCACGGAAATGATCATATAGCTTGGCAAGATTTAGAATATATTTTATGATTTTTGACCGACGCTATTTTGTTGTCTGCGACTGGCTGATTTTGTGAAAGAAGGATTATATTTATTTATTTATTTATTTCCAGCATGGATGCCTGCCTGTCCTCGGGCTGAGGTTACATCGAGGCACACGCGACACGAACACGCAGGGAACAAAGGTTTCATGGGGATGAATCCTTTGTGGAGCCATTGTTCGCCTGCGTGTTCGTGTCGCGTGTGCCTCGATGTAAACTCAGCGAAGACACGTGGCTGCCTACAGAAAATCAACAGTAGTGGCGTGCCGGTCCAAGTTCTAGCTCCTTGGGGCATGTCAGTGAATGAATTACATAGCGCAAAATAGAGAGTGAAGGGAAAATGACCATTCGAATAGGCCTACATTGATGACTTTCACAAAACTTCACTTGTGCCCCAAATCACCTTCAATGTTCGTGCGCGTGTGTGTTCGTTTATACTGATAATATGGTGCTATAATCATGTACATGTACATGTATACATGTAAATGTGAATCGCTGTAAATTTTCAAGTTGTTTTATGTAATTTTCTTCACCAAAATACAATGTTCAAGCTGTAATCAGTCGGGCAAGGACCTCGGTCGGCCGATCGCAGCTCGATTGGACGACGACGCAGCTAAATCGGCCGGCATTCTTCAGTTTTACGCAGGTCGTTTGGAAGGCAAACGCCCGATCTAGCTGCGGATATCTTTCAGTCATATTCGTGGAAAGGTGCAGATTCAGTAGTATTTAACACGAGACAGGCTGCAAAAAAACTTTAGAAAATCTGGTAAGCAGCATCGCCATTGGCAAGTGCATGCCTGCAGCTTTACGCAGTGATTTGTCTGATGGCCATCTTGAAATTATATCGCCATCTTGCATTCGGCTCGGCCTCGCCCGGCCTCCTTCGGGTACTTCGGGATTTGTCGGGAGTCCGGCTCGGCTGTATAACAATACGCGCCATCTTGAAACTGAAGTGGGTCCTCAGTTCCGGCGATTTACTAACCCATTCGTCCGCCGGATAAAATATAGTGCCCAGGTGATGGTGTCTAGAATTACACGATATACGCATATTTTTTGAAAATTCATCATTGTATATATGAATTACTTAAAACTATAGATTTATGCGTACATAAGATCAAGAAAAGTATGATATTATGTTGCATTATTGATGATGAACATTTTCATGTTTTATAGGCCGAAAGCTACCTTACCGGTAGTCTAGGTCTAAGTCTAAGCTGCTCATTTCAACACCACTTTCAATACATACATGTACACGATATTAAAGTATAATACCACGAATAGCATCACAAAGTCCCAGTTATCATGGTTTAGGGCCCTGTCATGTATTTTTGTAGATTTATGCGAGAAACAACCAATAGCCGCCAAGTTCCCGGAAATCAGTCTACGCATGCGCAGTACGTATTAAGTAGTGCTCCTAACGCGGATGAATGTCTATCCAAGATGGCGGTATTCTTCATACAGTAGAGATACTTTTCGTCTCGTCAGAAGTGAAACATCGAAAAAGTATCTCACAACGTAGAATGCGCCATCTTGCGGACTGATGCAGCTTGTTTTGCAGGTGATCGGCCGATCAAGGGTCCTTGCCAGACTGGTAATGAGTGTCGCCAGAGCTCTGAAACGTTTACTTGTTGAGAATAGGAAGTTAGCTGTTGGATTCAGAAAGTCCTTACGTCCTCCGAAGTTTTAGTGCAGTGTAATATGTAGCCTACATGCTCTACCTGAATACATTAGAGCTCTGCTTGCAGCTTTTTAGTTGTCATGTATTAGCATCCTCATGCCGCAAAAACTTGGTTGTTGTAGAAAACCATTCCATTTGGAAAAGGGGAGATTTGGAAAACGGTTAAAGTGCATTGCTATAAAACCAATCGCTGAGATATCAAAGAATGTAACAATATGATCTTTTGTTTCTAAGACAGTAATTCGTATGGATCTTCTTTCCTGTCTCACCTGTATTCAGAATAATACAAACACCTTCCAACTGTGTTTACTGTTTCCGAACCGTTTTCTCTCCCAGTCTTATATTTAATTTGATATATTGGATATCCTGTACGCCATTGTTGGCTGAACAAGAGCCTAGATTTGTCATCATTTCATTTAACAATTGAAGTAGATACATTTTCTACATCTCCCTCGAATTATTTCCCGATAAAGCATGGTTTGCTTTAAGGTGTGACCATGGAAACATCAATAACAATGATGTCGAAAATTTGGCATTGTTGGCAAAGGAGGCGGATATTTGGGTATTTTTTTAGAAATATGTCGAAGTGTTATGATACGTATTAAGGCCTCCATACACTGCATGACAACTGTCGAAATGAGTCAGAACAATAGTCCGTTCGAAAATACTTCATGCAACAACATTACACAACATGTCGAAGTTTTCTGATGTTTTTCGAGAACGGTGCGACACTTTGCTAGATCAAATATTGTCGAACGGACTATTGGAGTGACTCATTTCGACATTTTTCATGCAGTGTATGGAGGCCTTTAAAGCATATTTTACTAGGCTTTCCACATGTAGCTGAACAAGTACGTATTAACAAAATTGGAAAAATTTTGTGACCCGCCACAGCAAAACCTGGTGCAACAGTAAAGAATTTCCCCCTGTAAAAAATGTCCGCTTCTATTGTTCAATGACGGATTAAGGTGCATGGCTATAGAAACCAATCACCTGAGATTAGAATGTACAGGATATTTTGTTCAAGGGACAGTTTTTCCTGGGGCCATTCTTTCCTTTCACACCTTAATAAGTCGATGTGAGCTTGGGAGGTTGAGACAAAATGTTTGTCAATTTCGGTATTGTCTGTCTAAAGTGCTTTTCAGAATGTCCAGTCATATTTGCACTAATTTTACCTTGCAATGGAACCTAACCACAAACCACAAATTGGCCAGTTACGTGTGCATGCTAATAAACGGCTGACCGACTTTTAATAGAACGTGTTAACGTCTACTCTTGATTCAAGGTAATCATGCAACCATGCACACGTAACTAGCTAATTTGTGGCTTGTGGTTAGGTTCCATTGCAAGGTAAAATCAGTGCAAATATGACTGGACATTCTGAAAAGCACTTTATTGTGAAATCTGACTGACTCTATTTCAGTCAGATTTCACAATAGGCAGACAATACTGAAACTGACAGAGATTTCGTCTCAACCTGTCAAGCTCTGAGCTTGGAGGAATTATACTTGACAAGAATTACAGTTNCTTTCCACATGTAGCTGAACAAGTACGTATTAACAAAATTGGAAAAATTTTGTGACCCGCCACAGCAAAACCTGGTGCAACAGTAAAGAATGTCCCCCTGTAAAAAATGTCCGCTTCCATTGTTCAATGACGGATTAAGGTGCATGGCTATAGAAACCAATCACCTGAGATTAGAATGTACAGGATCTTTTGTTCATGGGACAGTTTTTCCTGGGGACATTCTTTCCTTTCACACCTTAATAAGTCGATGTGAGCTTGGCAGGTTGAGACAAAATGTTTGTCAATTTCGGTATTGTCTGTCTAAAGTGCTTTTCAGAATGTCCAGTCATACTTGCACTAATGTTACCTTGCAATGGAACCTAACCACAAACCACAAATTGGCCAGTTACGTGTGCATGCTAATAAACCGCTGACCGACTTCTAACATGTCTAATAGAACGTGTTAACGTCTACTCCTGATTCAAGGTAATCATGCAACATGCACACGTACATATGTAACTGGCTAATTTGTGGCTTGTGGTTAGGTTCCATTGCAAGGTAAAATCAGTGCAAATATGACTGGACATTCTGAAAAGCACTTTATTGTGAAATCTGACTGACTCTATTTCAGTCAGATTTCACAATAGGCAGACAATACTGAAACTGACAGAGATTTCGTCTCAATCTGCCAAGCTCTGAGCTTGGAGGAATTATACTTGACAAGAATTACAGTTGTCAAGTATAATTCCTCCAAGCTCAGGGCGACTTACTCATGGTTTTGCTGTGGCGGGTCATTTTTGTCTAAGTCATAAAATCTTTTTTGGTAAAAAGTACCAGAATTTTCTGACTCTCTGTTGTTCCCAAAACCACATTTTCTCTCCAGACAATTTTGAATAATCTCAGTCNTCGGTGCTGTTTGAAGTTACTGTATATTCGGCCGGTACATGTTTCCAGTAGAACCAGAATAGCCTAAAGTACTTTTCAGAATGTCCAGTCGTATTTGCACTATTTTACCTTGCAATGGAACCTAACCACACAAGCCACAAATTAGCCAGTTACGTGTGCACGGTTGCATGATTACCTTGAATCAAGAGTATAGACCTTAGCACGTCCTATTAGAAGTCGGTCAGCCGTTTATTAGCATGCACACGTAACTGGCGAATTTGTGGTTTGTGGTTAGGTTCCATTGCAAGGTAAAATTAGTGCAAATATGACTGGACATTCTGAAAAGCACTTTAGTTGTAAATGCAGTGACAATGAAACGCTCGAACTACACAACTCTCGATATTCTGAAGGAGCGACACAGCTGCCACAACAATGAAGGGATGAGTTGCCAAAGCCAAGGGTGCCAAGGATGGTGAATTTCAGCAGCTGCAGTAACTTCACATTGAACTCCCAAGTGATCCTACAGGCCCTTGCCGTATTGTCGATGCAACGTCGGCTATTCATAAAACTACTTTGAAGTCTATGTTTAACACTTCCTTTGTTCAACACAAAAGCAGGCCTACATTTATGAATATGGACCCTGTGGTACATGTACATGTACATGTACCTTATTCACAAAATCCCCGTAACTTTAAGGGTAGGCAAATCCATTGTTAAACTGACAGTGAACAATAGGCTCCCGCTACTGGACAATAGTTGACGCACTCCTGCAAGTTACGAGATCTTCGTGAATAAGGCTCCAGTTCCATAGAGTTCACGTTTACACTTTTCACGCGCCACGCTTCACGTTTTCCTTTCGTTCCTCGATTCAGCGCACAACGAGACACACATTACCTGTCCTGTGACATGCTTTCTCCGAGGAACGAAAGGAAAACGTGAAGCGTGGCGCGTGAAAAGTGTAAACGTGAGCTCTATGGAACTGGAGCCTTATGCCCCATCTGGTGATCTGATCGGCCGTTGGTGATTTCGGCTGGACTAAAATATTGACATGCTGCTCTGCCGTTGGTCAATTCCATTGAATACAACCTATTATGATAATTCAGAGGGCTGGACTTGCATATCTGGCACTGGTCCAATATCCGAAACGAGAGTAAGTTATAACTCCATCCCCTTTCAACATTTCCTCACTTGCTGGGAGTTCTCAGGAGAGAAAATTTCTGTGCTGTTCGACGAAGGTACGATTTCATTAACGTCTGCCTCGGCTCCAAATTTCCAAATTCTTTTTTTCAATCCACATCAGAATTTTCCGCCGTGGTCTGCAGTGTGCGGTGCGGTTTTCACAGCCGCGGGCCGCGACGGCGAAAAACGACGCGCGTTCACCGCCGGGAAAATAAGTTCAGTGGATTTTCAATAAAAGGGTCACACCAAAGACGCGCGTCATTAAATGACGCGCGCTCGCCGCCGCGCGTCTTTCGTGTGACCCTTTTATTGAACATCCATTGAACTTATTTCCCCGGCGGTGAACGCGCGTCGTTTTTCTCCGTCGCGGCGCGGTTTTGGTGTGAACAGGCCTTTATGGTTAGCAAATTATTTTTGATGCGCTGTCGCTATAAAGGCCCGTTTCCACAGAAGCGGTAGCGTGAGCGTTTTGACGCTTCGCCCATTGTTTGGAAGTAGAGCGGCGGAAAATAACAAAAGATTTGACGCATCACGCAGCGTGAAACGCGTCTGTGGAAACGAGCCTTAACTGAGTCTAGGTCCAGTATTTTGCGATGTTGACACCCATCCCACCAATTCTCTCAGCATGAAGGGCTGCAATCCAAGGTTGACCACAGTAGTGTAATGCCCATGACATAATAATCAGATTTCATTTGGGTTTCTGATTTGGTTTAATACTGAGATCATAAATTTGTATGTTTGTTTTCAGTGACTTGATCATCTTTCAATCAAAGGCAAAAGAAAGTCACCCGCTGTATTGCATCCGTATTCAGTTTATTTCGCTATCATGAGTTCCTTCCACTTGGCAGCAATTTTGGTTGCAGTTGTCCTTTTTGGTAAGAATATATACGTAGACTCTTTCTTCTCGGGACGGTCAAACTGTGGGCGGTCTGGCGAATAAGGCAGGGGAGGAATGACGTTGTAACGTAAGGAACAGAAGATCATTCGGTCCCTAATTCAGGGGAAAACTTCCCCCCCCCCACCAAAATGGAAGTCGACGTTCTCTGCAGTAAACGGGAGATGACTATTCTTTATGATACATGTATATCACGTTTTGCAGTATCACGTTTTGCAGTAACATATCACGTTTTGCAGTAAAGGTTGGGTTGTTGTAGTTCACGTTGTTTCACTCTAACAATCCTTACTCTTTCGTAGGAATACAACATTTTCATGCCAGAGGCGAAGGTAAGCAGTGAATTAACATTAGTGTTCGATTTCCATTTGAATTTGTACATGACGTGTAAGGGCATTTACTGATGTTTATCTACACCTGATATCTTGAATATTTCAAATACTACCGCACCAATTTTGACAAGGTTTGTTGCATATGAAACGAAATCCTTTTGGCCATATTTCTGCATCAAAATTTTTGAAAGTGGAAAATATCAAGATTATGTAATAGCTCATCAGAAAAAAACATGAAAATCTAAATTTTTATTTCGAAATTTTATTTTCATTTTTGTAGTGCTCTCAACCTTTGGTATATCAATTTCACCATGAACCAGGTATCGGAGACCTGA
>NMRB01002626.1:78915-89552 GCA_002633025.1 Notospermus geniculatus | reverse complement strand
AGGTCACAGAGGTCAAAGTTCGACAAAAGTGACGAACCTGCCCCAGTTTGTCATTATTTCACTGAGTGACTTCATATTTTGCATAAACATGCATTGGAGGGGTACCTTTAAAAATACCAAGTTTCGGCCCGATTGGACATCCAGTATGGCCGCCAGGTGGCGTAACCTGAAAATCAAGTAAGTGCTATTACTCGGGAACGGCTTGATGCAGAGTGCTCAAATTTGATATTTACCTCCCTCTAGATGACCTTTACATGCACGTCAAATTTCGGCCTGATTTGAATTCAAACAAGGCCACCAGGTGGCGTAACCCAAAAATCATCAAAGTGCGGTAACTCAGGAACGCCTTAACCCAAAGCGCTCCAGTGTGCTGTGTGGCTCCCTGCAGATGACCTTTATGTCCATCTGACGTTTCGGCCTGATCGGGCATCCAATATGGCCGCCAGGTGGCGTAACCCGAAAATCATCAAAGTGCTGTAACTCAGGAACGACTTGACCCAAAGCGTTTCAATGTGCTATGTGGTCCCCTGCAGATGACCTTTATGTGCATGTGAATTTCCGGCCCGATCAGACATCCAATATGGCCGCTAGGTGGCATAACCCCAAAATCATCGAAGTCCTACCTGGGAATGACTTGAACGAGATTGCTCATAACTGATATGTACCTCCCTCTGTCATTGGACTATTATGTCCAACCCGATGAGCACATGGTCCATGGACCATTTCATAAGGAAAAAGCAAAGAAAAATGCAGAAATTTTCATCTCCTTCGGCTTCAAGACATGTAAATTTTAATGCCAGGCGACCGAAACAAAAGGGTTGTTTTCACACCAGAAATAAATGGAAATAACGTGACGTTAGTTCCTCCGGTTCCCCATTGCTTTTGAGGCATCTAGCAAAAGAAACATCAAATCACTTAGACCGCTCATATTAAGCATTCCGATACTTTCAAAGGTGGAAAATACGGTGCATTAAAGGTGCGCTAGTTCAAATTGTAAACATTACGGTGTGCCACCTATTGTCAACTTCTGGTACTAACAAATCAGATAAAATCGAATTAAATCTCGCCTTTCACAACTTTTTGTTTGTTTTTGAGCATAAAATCATAAATATATTTCAGAAATATTCTTGTAACTTACAAGAATATTTATCAAGATAGATATAAAAATAGATAACATTAATGTTTTGGTATACAAGGTGCTGCCACCTGTCCGAGGAAAAATAACTACTATAATCAACCATGTAAATAAACAAACCGTAATGTTTACAACTCGAACTACATGTAGAGCACCTTTAAAGCCCCACTGTATTGAATCTGAAAAACGCAAATCATCGCCGCGATTCTTGACGTCAGTGCACGACGTCACGACGTGTAAAATGTACTGCGCTCCATCTGAATGCATTAGAGCCCTCCCTGCAGATTTTGTCATTGTGTGCTGAAAACTAGGCCTTGAT
Source organism: Notospermus geniculatus (assembly GCA_002633025.1). Lineage (NCBI taxonomy): Eukaryota > Metazoa > Nemertea > Pilidiophora > Heteronemertea > Lineidae > Notospermus > Notospermus geniculatus. Next base: position 88,098 of record NMRB01002626.1, on the reverse strand, counting down.
TCTCGGAAATACGCATCAGGCAAGCATTTTGGGGACCTTCACGATGCTATGAGACCTCGACCAGCATTCTCCTAACACTTTGAAAATCCAGTAAAATTCAATACTGTGGGGCTTTAAAGGAACACGGTATTGGATCTCAAATGCGTTATTTGACTGCCGACGTAGAGGGAGTCGCCTAGCGGCAGTAAGACGAACTACAAAAATGCATTACAAAATGTACGCAGTAAATCGTGTCATTCGCCGAAACGTAGTTAGACTGTCTGGTTGGAGAGTGGCGCGGTGGCGCCGTCTGTCGAGAAAAAGTGCTCCTTTAAGTCTTGAATGCTGTATGGACCTCATGTAAAAAATATACATGTAGTTCCTTGAACCAAGAGAATATGAAGATAGAAAGGACTAACCTGGACCAAAATTTTTCTTGGGGGACACCAACAAACCACGCCTCAGTCTTTCGAAGGCGGCACGTTTGACATGTCGGCGGGCCCTGTCAACGATCTCAGAAAGCTCATCCTCTACGGTGATTGCCGACTCGGCATATTGGACACATGCCACAATCAAAAGAACTAATGAAAACACAACCAGAAACTTCATTTCTGAGTTTTGCTCTGTTCTGGAGGTAGACAGAGAACATAATGAAGAGATATCTGTTAGGCAGAAGAATAAAGTATGAGTGTAACTAAGTGATAAGGCCACTTAAAATTAATTCTCTGTTTTTCATCACCGCCCGGTTCACTTTTTTCCACCCACCTCGATTTTTAGCTCACCGGGGTGAGCTATTACGATGGTGAAGCGTCCGTCGTCCGGCGTCGTCGGCGTCGTCGTCGTGTTCCGTTAGCAGGGCACGTTTCGTAACCGCTGGGGCTATGGATCTGAAACTTGGTACATACATAGCCCTAGGTCAGATGACCCATGACACCAAGTTTCGGTCCGATTCGATTGTTGGCTTGGCCACCAGGTGGCCAAAACCAAAAACACAAAAAGTGCAATAACTCCTGAACTAATGACTGGATCATCTCCAAATTTTTATCATAGGTGTATCTAATGAGGATACATGACATATATAACGAGTTTTTGATTTGACCTACTTTTCAAGGTCACAGAGGTCAAAGTTCGACAAAAGTGACGAACCTCTCACAGTTTGTTATTATTTCACCGAGCGACTTCATATTTTGCATAAACATGCATTGGAGGGGTACCTTTAAAAATACCAAGTTTCGGCCCGATTGGACATCCAGTATGGCCGCCAGGTGGCGTAACCTGAAAATCAAGTAAGTGCTATTACTCAGGAACGGCTTGACGCAGAGGGCTCAAATTTGATATTTACCTCCATCTAGATGACCTTTACATGCACGTCAAATTTCAGCCTGATTTGACTTCAAACATGGCCACCAGGTGGCGTAACCCAAAAATCATCAAAGTGCTGTAACTCAGGAACGAGTTGACCCAAAGCGCTCCAATGTGCTATGTGGTCCCCTGCAGATGACCTTTATGTGCATGTGAAGTTGCAGCCCGATCGGACATCTAATATGACCGCCAGGTGGCATAACCCAAAAATCATCAAAGTCTTTGCTAGGAATGACTTGACCCTGATTCGTCATAACTGATATGTACCTCCCTCTGTCATTAGACTGTTATGTCCAACCCAGTGAGCACATGGTCCATGGACCATTTCATTTTCAATCTGAGTGATGAAAAACAGAATATTTACGTTAAGTGGCCTAATGTTAACAGCTGTTTTCTAAATGAATTTCACAGTTTTTGTCAACCAAATTTTTTGTTAAAATTGATATACAACTGACGAATAAGATAAGATAAGATAAACTTATTTTCATCGGCATAGCAATATACAGAAAACATGAGCTCTGAAGCTCTTGTACCGATATTGAACAAAAGTAAAAGTTAACAAAATGAAAGACTGATAGGTGATATACAGTAGAAAACGCATAAGTCGGAGACGCACAAGTCTGAAAATCGCCCATCTCGGATGACTTCGAGAAGTCCTGATTTTCTGTAACGTTGTTCCAATAAAATATAATCGCATTAAGTTGGACACTACAAGTCGGATTTTTGGCTATCTCGGATGAAATGGCCAGCCCTTCTAATGCATTTCCAATAAAAATCTATCGTGTAAGTCGGATCGCACCTCACTCTCTGCAGTTCATGAGTCACGGTGGAGCTTTGGATCCATTTCCATCATGGCCGTTTTGCCCTTCCTTAAAAGCCAGAAGTAGGATTTTTGTCCGACTTACACAAAAGGGATTTCTTCTAAGTCGGATGAAATTGTTTGCTCCACTTGAATCCAACTTAAAGGACCACTGTATTGCATCTTTCTTTCGACAGCCGGCGCCACCGGCACCATGCTCCAATACTGTAGTTAAGCCTTTCGCCCCAGTGTTGGAGAATGTATGATTACAGTCTTGGTCACCCAGCCGCTGGGGATCGAACAAGTTTGTGTAGCAGTACTGCGGAACAAAACGGCTGGCTGCGCGAGACTAGTTGCATGCGGTAGTTTACCGAGTCGTTAATAGAGGTCTCCCTTAACGCGGGTAGGTGTAACGCAGGATTGGGAAGCAATACTGTGGTCCTTAACCCGTTTTCTACTATACATGTACAATGAACCTACGGGAACCATATGACATTTTCAATGTCCTCTTGTTACACTATTATGTCCAACCGGGTGAGCACATGGTCCATGGACCATTTCATTCTGACATGTCAATTTCTTTTTTTTCCAGATGACGCTGACGATGAAGGTGAACTAGATGAAAATGCAGCAGAAGACCCACCCCCAGATGTAGCCAATGAAGACGACGTTCAACCAATGCCAGAAGAACCGAAGAAAAAGAGCAAAAAAGAAGAGAAGAAGAAGAAGGATAGACGAGGGAGTGAAGTGAATTACGATACTTCGTTACCTGCTGCTCATTCGGTGAATATCTGATTTCCTTTCTCACTCATGCTGTCCTGGCTCAGGATGCTTCACTTTGAAGCCAAAATGAGCTGTCTTGACTTGAGTGTGGATGTTATCAAGTGGACCTTGCTGAATCCAGGGTCGGCAGGGTTCCAGATACTGTTAGCCAATGTCGCCAATGGCGAAAAAAATATTAGATTGGCTACAGTTACAATTGGTTTGGCTAAAAATTTGGCAACAGTATTATTTGTGGTCTGAAAGTTGAGTCCCTGAGATTCTTGCAGTTAGAGCTGTGTGGTAAGAGAAGTTGAAAATTTATTATAAGTATAACTATTACACAATTTTGGTTGGCTACAATTGACAGGCCATTGGCTACACATTTGGCTCCCAAAAAAATAGGCCTAGCTGTACCCCTGGAATCAGTCAGTTCACCTGTCTCACCCCAGACGTCTTTCGATAATCGAAGGGCGATCTGCGCACCACTGCGTTACATCGCACATCACCCTTTGAGAAATAGACCGGTCCGTGGTGTATCCGCTGCCTCTTGAAGAGGAGGCCAATTAGAACCGGTGTTGTAAAATTTCCTCGTGGTACAAATAGTGGTAGCCGAAGACCCGATATAAAGTGCAATATGATTGGTCGACCGTTAAAAAAGTAAGTTACTCGAAGGGTGATGTGCGCAGTGGTGAGCAGATCGCCCTTCGATTATCGAAGATGACCCCAGACAGCTCACTTCTTTTCTTCTCTTGAGCTTTTGCAGCCATTTAAAAAGAGACTGTCTTGCCACACGAGCTATAATTTAAAAATGTCCCTCTAAAAACCTGGGGCCATATTCATAAAAGGCTGCTAAAATAGTTGCCAACTAGGGGATAGTTGGCTTCTAACTCAGTAGTTGCCTTCTTGTTAGTTGACATCTATTTTTCTTTTCATAAAACAGCACTAGGAACCCTGCTAACTAGTTGCCAGCTAGAAAATAATAGTTGTGAACTAGAATGTGGGAAGGCGGCCAAACCACAAAAACCACAAGATGTCAGTTTCAATTTCAATCGGCTGAGTGTTTACTTTGAGGACACTAAGGTCATAGGTTCTGTAGGGGATGATGTTTTATGCATTGTGGCCAATGGCTGATATTTATAAAAGGTAGCAAATGCTTTTACTTTAAATTTTGTAGTAAATTTACATTGAACACTAGCCATTAGGCCTATCTGTCACTGTACACGGTGTACCCCAGTTACTCGCACGAAGAAGGGAATGTTTTGTTTGATTTGTAATTCGAACTACACTTGTTTTTCATAATTCACAAATGTGAAGATCATGACAACTGGAATCAGTGACAGGGCACTTTGTAGTGCAGTTTGATTTAATGTAGGCTACTTAAACATCAATGATTCTAATTTGTTTACCATCACTGTCTTGGATAGGCCAAAAGTTGGCCGCTCAGGGAAGAAGTGAAGTCTAAACTCAGTTACATCACGTAGATGCTCTCATTGTCATTTTATCGTTCCATTAACAAGAGGATATTGAAAATGTCATATATGGTTCCCTTAGGTTAGGCCGTGATGCTGATCATCAAGGTTATTGCATAATCAAAATGGGCATCCTCAATAACATAAGTTTGAGTGATATCATTTTCAAGTTTGACGATGACGTTGACCTCTTATCATCTAGGCCTACGTCACTGCATTTGAAACATGATGGGTTGTAATGGAACCCCAACAATGTATGAAAATGTTCACGATGCGTAATATTGCAGGGCAAGAGTGACTTGCTGATAAGGAAGAAGAGCCTTGTATCGTTTTGTTGGATGCTCGATATCTAGGGTAACTAAGTCCGTGATGAACATTATTTCTTCCCGTGAGAATCTGTATTTCGGAATCATTTCATCATCACTGAAGATATCTACAGGGTTTCGGCTATCTCTAAATACTCGCTGTCGGTGTAAAGCACGGCACATTTCGCCAATTTCCACAATCTCAAGGAGTTTCCTTGCCATGTTGTCTTGTCAGTGCCAAGCAGGAAAATGAAATAGTTGGCAACTAGTGACTTAGAGGTACCCCAGATCACCTCTTACTTTAGCAGCCAACCTAGCATGCAACTAGGCCTAGCAACATTTTATGAATAACGCTTGGAAGTCAACTAGGGATAGTAGCCAACTACAGGCCAATTTAGTTGTCAACTAGGCTTAGAAGCGTTTTATGAATATGGCCCCAGGATGTTGTATAGAGCTTGAGCCGCGGCTCATTATGACGTCACGTTTGACCTGCAGTCCGCCATGCTGCCGGTCAACGACAAAGTGCGCCACGTGCAAATCGCGTCATGGTTGAAGACGCAACACTCCACTTGCGCTGACGACAAACTGCACCACGGGGCCGCCAACGTCATTTGACGTCAGTTTGACCGGCAAGATGGCGGATTTTTTCATGATGACGTCATCGGCTCGAGCTCTATAAAGATGTAAAACTTGTGATCAAAGAAAATGTTTGATAAACAACATCCCATTAGGGCCTATTCCTACATGTACAACTTAATAAGCCTGATGAAGGAGTATATAATAAGTAAAAAACTACATGTATGTGTTTTGAAACTCCAGCAACCCATAAGCCCCGTTTACATTGAGGAAAAATAACCGATCTCGGTTGGACCGGTCTGAGCACGGATCGCCAAAAAAATAGCAAGTGTAAACGGGACAAGCGTGCCAGGAATGGTTCCAAACCGAACCGAGCCGAGACCACCAGTTGGAGGTGATCTCGGACCGGTCCGAGCACGGATCGTTTCGATAACAGTAACACTGCTGTGTAAACAGTAACCGATCTCAGCACGGTTACTTATTTGTGTTCTGCACATGCGCGAATTACAGTACAGGTCACAATTGACATCCCTACGGCTTCGCGTAAGTTACTCATAACTTACGCATAACTCACAGCTTTGGTTTTGCGTAACTCACTGAGTAACTCGCCAAAATCGCATAACTCGCCTCGGAAATCACTGCGTACATGTAGCTAGCGAAATTCGCAACTCACCGCGTAACTCACCTCGTAAGGTATATAACACTATCTCTTGCAGTATCTTGGAAACGATTTAGAAGAGCTCCACGGACGGACAATCCACGATGACGATTCCTACCAGAGCCTCCCACTGCTGAGTCTACCCGGTGTCGTCCTGGTACCTGGACAGACGATACCTTTACACATATTTCAACAACAGATCGTCTCAATGATCAGACATTGTGTCAACACGGACAAGACATTTGGATTGGTGAATTCAAGGTAAAGTTTTCTCATTTCATTTTGTTCAGGGCTCAAAATTCACTGCGGCCATCGCGGCAATTGCAGCAGAACACGGCGATTTTGCCGCCGTTCACTCCTATTGCCTGCGGCCATGGATTGCCGCCATAAGTTCTCACTGCCTTGTCGTGCATCCTTACCTTTGGTGCATACATACTGTAATGTACAACAAGATATGGAACTAGTCTGTGATTCTTGTGTAGGTTCCCGTTAACAATATTAGCCTTCTCACAGACTGGTCCCCTGTCGTAGTACGTGCCTCCACCCCAGCTTCACAAAGCGTATTACGACAGGGGACCAGTCTAATGATGGCCGCAGACAGAGTGTTGAAATCTGGGAAATGGCCGCAGAGGGCCTGGATTGGCCACAGAAGAGCCCAATCTCCTGTGGCCATTTTTCAGAAAAATACTTTGGGGAATTTTGAGCCCTGTTGTTCATTTGGAAACAAGGAGAATGAATGGCCTGATGAGCCATATTAGTCCAGGGAATGTCCTTTAAAGCCCCATTGTATTGAATGTGAAAAACACGTAGTGTAAAATGTACTACAGCGTAGTGTAAAATGTACTACGCTCTGTCAGAATACATTAGATCTCTCCCTGCAGTTTTTTCCAATGCGTGCTGAAAACTAGGCCTTGATTCTGTGAAGTGCGTATCAGGCAAGCATTTTGGGGACCTTCACGAGGCTATGGGACCTCTATGTGCACTCTCCTAACTTTTTGAAAATATCGTAAAATTCAATTCTGTGGGGCTTTAAAAGAAATGCTTCCGATTTCAGATCGCACTGCTTCCAATTTCAGACTGAGTCTGAATTGAGAAATGGTCAGGGCTTCCGGATTTGGACACCAAACACTTGAATTGAAATCGAAATGGGGATATGAGAAATGAACATTATTTGGATTTTGTTAAAAAGAAAGATCGATGGTAGTGGCGCCTATCGGCCACCAGTGTAACCACACCGCGCGAAACTTCGTCATGAGATCGTATGCAAATTAATGTTAATGAGGGCCGTGCGTATCGGCTATAAAGTTCTCTTTCATTTCCAGCAAATTCGCTAAGGATTTGGCCAGATGAGTATCCTAAATGAACAGCCGGTTACGGATACTATTGGCGAATGCCGAAGGCGGGGGGGGGGGTCCGCCAGAAAAATTTGAAATCTAGAAGCCAGGAAATGCGATTTCCTGACATTTCTTGGGTATTTTTCGCACTTTTCAAATGCCTAGTACATGTAGCCAGGGCAGAGAAGCAGTCTCTGTCTGGATGATTGTTATGTCAGGCGACGTTGTTCATAGGCCTACCATCAGACCAGTGCACTTATACAGTTCATCGAAAGAAAAAACAAAGTAGGAGGAGCCTAATATTCAGTCTCAACTAGGTCACCTGTTCAAGGCAATGATCGCTGAGTAGGACAGCCCTAATCAGACTCACAAAGAGGTGCACACCACGTGGGTGCCAACATGCTATCAGATCAGGCAGTGGTCCAATTTCAACTTTACCACGTGGGACTTTCAGAATAAAACTAGTTGTTTACTCTGAAAACTTTTTTGGTTCAACTATTTTTTTCAGCCGGGTAGACAGATGTATACCTGGCTCCCGGTTGTTAACGACTGCGCTGCATTTCACAGCGGCGTTTGTATTTTTGTGGTGGCATTTGTTAGTATTTCTCAGTTTCGCTGTGGAAGTCAGCCTCCTGTTATACCAAACCTACCAAAGTTCTTCTTCCACATAAAGTAAGTTTTTAGGTATCCGGATTTCGGACACACCCTCAGCTTCCATATTCAGACGCAGAGTCCGAATTCAGAAACATTTTTTAAAGGACATTTCCCACATGATATGGGCACATTTGATCAGCCACTTTCATTGTTTTCATCGCTCATCAATTTCAGATACCTACGGAATGACTTTGTGCCGACATTATCCGACATCGGAACCACAGCTGAAATTCTATCGTTAAAAGAGGAATCTGATGAAGCTACAGGAATCTCAGAAATCAAAATGAAGGCGATTGGTCGGCAGAGATTTAAAGTGATGGAGACGAGGAGGCAGACTGATGGGTACGGTTGCATATTCAGAAGCCATTCATATTTTTCCAGTTGCCTCTGGCGTTGCACAGGCATGGGGATCTTCCGGATTTTGCCGGATTTCCGGTTTTTGGGAGGCAAAAAAGTTGGGTCCTGAGATTCGTACAGAAATGCTACTGGGAGGATCTACCTGGAACTGGAGGCGACTGATCAGTCGCCAGAAACGGTCAATGTACGCACCCCTGCGACTCGCTGGAACTGAGATTTTGCCAGTCGCCGCGAGTTGCACATGTTCAACTTTCTAGCGACTAGTTGTACCCAGTTTTGTTCAGTCGCTGCGATGTACGTGGGCTTGTGACTGATCAGTGCCAGTTTTCTCAACGAAACCTAGTCTTGTCGAGTCTCAACGCCCCGGATGTTACCAAGTTGCTGCCAGTCGCAAGTGTGATGTACACGGTCAGGACATGACGACTGATTGGATCCTCCTAGTATTACTGAGTTGCTGAATTTGTGATCTGCGCACAGCGCGTACATCACCAGCGACTGATCAGATCAGTTACTTCCAGTCGTAAGTGCGTGTACGCCGGGCTTAACATCGGCAGACAAAAGCACTTTCTGAATTCAATACAGTATGGCTTGAAAAGATCGGTTTCTCTCCTTAGGGTGGTCATGGCACAGGTCCGAATTCGACCGGAGAAGGTCTTGTCCGAGGCTCTAAGTGGTGCTCGTCCGTTGTCACAATGCAAGTGCTGTTACCTTGAACCCGTGAAGAAGAGAGAAGTTTCCCAAGGAGTAGCTGTAAATCGAAGTGGTCAATTCTTCACGTATGCGCCCACATCAAAGAGGCGGAAGCTGGATAGAATGACTGCTGCAGATGTAACTTGGTGGCCTCCGTGGGTCTATAAACAGTTTGATGCGGTAAGGATCTGCCTGGAGCAATGCTGACGGGGTTCTACGGGGGGGGGGGGGGGGGGGG
>NMRB01002626.1:45879-58287 GCA_002633025.1 Notospermus geniculatus | reverse complement strand
TACAGTACTGCCTGAAAGATACCTCTCATGCGCCCTCGGACGCCCGCAAAACCGCCCTAGGAACGCCCTAGGATCGCCCGTTTCTTTCCGAGGGCGCACTGCGGGCGTTCCGCGGACGCATTGCGGTCGTTCCTCGGTCGCAGCTCGGGCGCTCCTCGGTCGCGCTGCGGCCATACTTCGGGCGTTAATTACATCAACATGACATCAAAGTCGGCCTAAATGCCGCCGCCGGCTTCCGTCTTCGATATGAACAACGCGCTGCCAGCAAACCAAATTTCATACCTTAGTGTCACTGACCGGCAACAAGCGGTAGGCCTACCCAGAATTCTAAAACTTTCCCGACATGTTCGTCAAAAACATCGCAATCAGTTTCAAACTCATCGTCCCCTTACCTATCACAGCATCATGAACACGGCAGCATCCCGCATGTCCCAACAGTGTGCATGCATCAGGCACTGCATTCACCAGTGTCATCATTATCATACATGCAGTTGCCCAGCAACGCCTGTCAATCACTCTCAGTCACCATCCAGTGTAATAGGGATGTTGGTCCCACTATAGGAATAGCCTACTGCGTAACTTCGGCCGTGCTAATTTTTTCTTCTTTTTAATTTCAGGACTTGAAGTGTCAGTGATCATGAGACAATGTTGAGGCACCAGTCATTTCCAGGAATCGTTTCAGGGCCGATGGCGAAGATACTGACATGATCGCATTATCATATTATGTTAATGAGATCATGACACCATTCGCTGCCAGGCCAGGCCATAGCCAGGCAGTCTCAAACCACGTGTGTGGTGTAACGTTTTCTAGTGTTCCCCACATCTCAGTGTTTTAAATGCAAAGATGAATCGCCATACTCACTCTAACATTCTATCACGAAGTAATAAAGGAATTTACTTGAAATGCTTTATCTCCCACTTCTTACTTTGCTTTATCTCCCACTTTTGCTAACTTTTTTTGCATGGCTTTCTTGTTATTAAAATTATGCGTGTTTTGTTTGTTTTATAATGAGCCGTGGTAAGTATTCGCCGCTAATGACGGCCGGCTCATCCTCAACCTGAGATTGGATATCGGGAGGACAGATCAGATGTGGAACAGTTGAGAAGACGAGAAAGATACGTACGTACGAAATTTTTTTGGTGACCGCGGTTCGTTGGGCATGACCTCTGTACCAGTGCACTTGTATTGTCCAGAGCCAGCCGTCATTAGCGGCTTTGCCTCATGCAGCAGGCATACTTACCTTGGCTCTTTCGGTATTATGAGCCCGGTTGCATTTAAAGCATGCTTGGGCCCGTTATCGTTTGCTCATGTAAAATAGCATTTTCCGAGAGTCGGCCCAGTATGCTCTCATGCGGCAATCGGCCCATCCTAAAGCGAACGCAGGAATGCAAAAAAGCGAAGCGGGAGAGTTCAGCAGGTGAAAGATATTTTATGTTCATTCTGTTTATTTGTCACCAATGTTAGTAAAACGAAGCGTCACGGAAAAGCGTGTGCAAAAAAGCTTGTGCATGGCAACCGAAATTTCACAAGTGAGCTACCGGTGTGATGGGGTGTAATGCCCCCAATATGAGATGCCCGCTTTTTTGTAGAGGGGACAGTTTGTAACACAACCTCTGTCTACCCGGCCCATTTTATCCTACCCTTATTCCTTCAGAAAAACCATTGTTGGGAGGTATCTAATATCAGGGGACATCACATTCTATTACACCGGTTGGCACTTATACGGAAACTGCCGAGAACGTTCCCGAATACAGGGAAAGCAGCGAAGTGACTCAGTTGCATTCATTAATGACATGAAAACCACACTCCAAGCAGAGCATGCATGAAAACCACACTCCAAGCAGAGCATGCTGGTCTGCTCAGACGGTGAAATTTGAGACACCACGTGTCGGCCTGATCCAGTGCGCCTGGCGGTGGGGGAATGTCCTTGTCCCAATACAGAAACCCCCATAAAGAACCAGGAACTTGGTAGGGAAGGTTTTGTGGATGAATTGGAGACTTTGAAGGAGAAAAATTCCTGTTTTATTTGAAATTTTCGAAGCCTTCCGGGAGACATGTGACTACCGACGGAATGAATTTCGCTCCGGGGACAACGCAGGGTCGGGCCTGGATGCAATAGGGTATTGGATTGTGGTTAAAATGAATAAAAACCAAATGATTGAACAGATTTTTGATTATTCAAAATTTATTCCTGCTTCATGGATTTGGAATCGTATTTTGGCAGGTTTTTTGCAGCGTATTTTGGAACCAATTTATCCCGTATCTGAGCACTGCAAATCGTACTGCCGTATTGACGATGTTATTCCCGTATCAAATATGCGTATCCCGTACGGGTCGGCAGCCCTGCCGGCCTGTCACGGACCGACCGCTGTCGGTTACTTAAAGAATTCTGTTTGTTTGATGTTCGCCGCTAATTACCATGCTGTTTCGGGCGCGTGTCTGTTGGACTCAGGGCGCATTTCGGATGCGTTCGGGAGTTTCACGGTCGCACTGCGGGCGATCCTCGGCCGCTCCGCGGGCGCTTCTCGGGCGCACTGCGGGCGTTTTTAAAAACGCCCGCGGAACGCCCGCAGGCGCCCTAGGAAAATCCTAGGGCGCATGAGAGGTATCTTTCAGGCAGTACTGTATGTGGAAGGTGAAACCTTTAGTGAGGATGTTGTGAACATGATTTCCGCATCATGGCCTACCATGTGTCTGTAGGCCAACCTCAGGGTCATACATCGTTAGTACCGGTATGTCACCACAGGCCAATTTTCATGGGAATCCGATTGTCCATTCTGCCACCAGGGGGCCAAAACTCAAAACTTTTTAAGTGCGATTCAACCTTAAACCGTTGGTCGGATCCTCACCAAATCCATATCGTATGTCTAATGAAGTCACATACATCCTACTACTATAATAGGAGAGCCTCGACTTACTCATGCAAATGAGGGGTCGTGACCTCACCGAACTCACACTGGATTGCGCCGCGGAAAGTGGGTCGTGGCCTCCGACGGATTGTACATCATCTACTTCATCTAATTTCGGCCAATTTCCACTGCTTTATAGAACGGACGATGTAATCCAATGATTTAATCCAATGAGAAATTTACTCNAATCGTACTGCCGTATTGACGATGTTATTCCCGTATCAAATATGCGTATCCCGTACGGGTCGGCAGCCCTGCCGGCCTGTCACGGACCGACCGCTGTCGGTTACTTAAAGAATTCTGTTTGTTTGATGTTCGCCGCTAATTACCATGCTGTTTCGGGCGCGTGTCTGTTGGACTCCGGGCGCATTTCGGATGCGTTCGGGAGTTTCACGGTCGCACTTCGGGCGATCCTCGGTCGCTCCGCGGGCGCTTCTCGGGCGCACTGCGGGCGTTTTTAAAAACGCCCGAGGAACGCCCTAGGATCGCCCGCAGGCGCCCTAGGAAATTCCTAGGGCGCATGAGAGGTATCTTTCAGGCAGTACTGTACTTAGCAAACAGTAGTACGGTATTGAGGCAATTCCTCCAGTTGACCATGCTCCCCTGATGTAGTGTGGAGACACCTGGCGAAAATGTCCAAGGTATTTGGGAGGAAAGCCGAGATTATGAACAAGGGACTGGCAAACTTTTGCAATGCCCCCAGGAGGAAGGGTGACAAGGGATCGGAAGTGATATCAGTGTTAAAACTTACAAATACATCATCCCCATCGTCAAGAAGACTGGATAGACATGACTAAGACAGAGAGAGGAAGGAAAGAAGTGATAGATATGAGAAGAGATCAGATCAAATGAAAAGTGCCAGCTGACCACTACACTCAATAATTCAGTGGTCTCGGCCTCCGCTCGAAGCTGTCACCCTCAACCACTGAAACATTTGGTGCCGAAGTCCGTTTCTGAACACTAGATGTCACTACCAGTTATTGACGAAAGCGCGGGATCAACCAGCCAATGACCGATCACCTTTCAAACAACCTTAGGCGGTGTTGTTTCTATGGACGCAATCACGGCAATCCAAAGAATGCTGAAGGCGAAGTACTTACACCGCTGTATTGTCCCACATCGGGTCGTATGTGACGTTGAGTATGTTAACTTTTCATTTCGCAGTGAATGTATTCCAAAAAGTGGTGCAAAATCACACGGAAAGTCCGGAATATGCCACAATACTTGTCACGTGACCAAAGTGACCAATAAGAAAATGTTTCATGTTTTCCCTAGTTGCGTGAAATACTGGTCGCTGATTAGTTGATGACATTTTGCGCCATCTAGTGTTCAGAAACATGATTTGGCCCCATCTGTGCCAGTGGTTGAGAGCTAGTATTAGCTAGTATTAGCTAGAACTAGTATTAGCTCGAGGCCACTGGGGACAAGTGTAGCTGACCACTGAAAATCTAGAACCCACCCCACAGGGCACGAGAAGATGTATCACTATCAGTTGCACTCAGAACTTGCCATTTGGCTACAAGTCCAGAGAGTCTCCCCTTTGGCTACAAGTCTTGAGTAAAGGCCCATTTCCACTACAACGGATTCCGCCACGGTTTCCAGCGAGTGGAGTGGTTTTCACAGGCATTGGGATAAGTTACACGTGAGGTATTGTTAACCCATCGAAGGATTATCCAAAACCCTGTGAAAACCACACTGCTTGCCGCAAACGACCCCAACCGGGGTCTTCCACAGGCACTTCTAGTAGAGATCCCAGAAATGAATCCTTCATTTCTGGGATCTCTACCACCTGAGGAAGACCCTGGTTTAGGTCGAAAACTTGCGAAATTCAGCCGACTTTAGGTTCACTGTCATTTTGTGTGTCGTTTTTGTGCTCTATGTCGGATAGCTTGCTGCAAACCACAGCAGAATCCACTGTAGTAGAAATGGGGCTTTAGAGTTTACCATTTGGCTACATATTCTTTCAAAATATCATAATTATAAGGAATTGTCATCCCGGAACTCACCTGATCAGTTTTATCCCTCTCCTGCGACGTCGGATCTTCCTGACTCTCCGTAAACGGTATCGACGCACCGGTAAATACCGGCATTTCCTCGTTGAGTATATCATCCATATCCTGGACCTGTTCCGACATGTCGATGGTATTCGTCTCCGATTTCACATCAACCTCTTTGAATTGGTACTGGTCGTCACTTTCGCCCTGATCGCCAACTAAGTAAATACTCGGTATCGCCTGCTCGGCGTCATTTCCTTCCAAAGGTTCAAGGTCATCTTGAAGGCCGTGTTGTATTTGAAGGTCATGGTGTGCTTGAATGTCACTGTCGAGAAGGTCACTAGAGAGGGTCTCGCCATGTTCGAAACTGACCTCGGATAGCGGGTGGGTGACCTGCTCTTCTGATATGTCAGCATCGCGGCCATCCTCCTCGTGGCTGGCGGTAAAATCAAACAATTTTTCCGAATGAGAATTGTCTTCAGCAGACGTGTTCAACATCTCCATACTACCGCCGAAACCAGATTCCATCGTCCCTTTCAACACGTGACGAGTTCCGTCCTCGCCTTGGCTCCTGAAGTGCCCCGTTTCCGGTGCCTGGTCTGGCACCTCGTGAGCCCCACTCCCCTCATCTAAATCCCCATCATACCCCTCAGCCCCTCTCACAGTCACATCATCCCCATAATCCATGCCATCGCGGTCATAGCCACTCACACCGTTTCGCTCATGCGACATTTTCTGATTTCCCTCCTCTGTCAATTCGGGTACAACTTTCACGGAAGCACTCAGAGATCGATCGTCTTCGATAAAAACACGCAACTTTTCGGCGGCTTGGTCAACAAAACTTTCCCGCCTGGAAAAATCAGGCACTTCAAGACTTAACAGATCCGTCTTGGCGTCGTCATCGGGAGTCTGATCCTGGGTCGCCAATTCCTGAGTATTATTCGGCACAGGGTAGTCATCGTCATAATTCGTCAAAACGCTCCCCAGTGATATCCGTTTTTTATCCCAGTTGTATTCTTGTTCCTGCGACTGTGAATTGCTGCCGATTTGTTCGTCTGATTTTTCGACGTCGTCTTCCTGAGTATTATTCGCTTGGGACGGAGGCTGCGAGCTGCTGCGACTGGACCCTGCAAACAGAAACGGACAAAATAATATTGAGACAGATGTAGGGAAGTGAATTTAATTTCCGTTTGGTGAGCCAGTAAGCACTTAATGATCCATTATTGATGAAATGAAATTATCAACCGAGAGGAACAACTTAGCAGACGTTACCGTACATGAAACGTAAACAAACATGAAACAATTTGATGTGACGATTAAACCAACAACAGATGGCGAATAGGGAAAAGGAATCCAATGAATATAATGAGAGTGTAACAGAATCTTCTTCACAAAATGTTCGTCCCATGTGGGTGCAAAATTGCCAAGCACCATGTTGATGTAGGTAGGGCATTGCCATTATTACATGTACCGGTACCTCTATACACAACATTCAGGGGTGGATCCATGATTTCGGAAAAGGCCTATTATGGGTGGCGTCCACTAGAGCGTCGACAACATTAGGAAGGGCTGCGGGAGCATATCGTGTCATTTCGGCATTCTTTCCGCGTCAATGACTATTGGGCATTTTGCCCTCTCCCGAAAGTGCAAACGCCAGGAAATGTTTAGGAATAATGAAGACAGTGAATGGAATCTATCAAGAATATGCGGAGAGGTTGCTGAAAGAAAGCGGATTTGCTCATTTTGCATTCCGCGTCTTGTCCCCGCCCATGTGGACACCAGGTTCCAGGGTACTGCTGCAGAGTTGCATTTTTGGCATTTTGGCCATTTGTGAGGTGGTCTAGGAAAATCCGTTGGATGTCGCATTTGAGGAAAGTGTAAATGGCCTTGGTGAACATGCGCATTTCAATAGCTGAAATGTACCATGTAACAGGTAAAGAGTAGCAGATCAATGCACAGGCAATCTGACAGCCCTTGTTGATCATTCAGTGACATCCGACGGGTTTTCCGAGACCGCCACACATTTTGAAATCCTCATCACATTTTGAAATCCTCATATTCACCAAACACAGCTTACCTAATCCAGGCGTCTCTCCAAAATAGGACAACTCCTCCTTAATGGAAGCATCAAAATCACTAACGTTTAGACTCTTGGTGTAGAACGGGTCGGAGAGTTTGCCTTCTTGTGACTGTCGATTAGCTTCGATGCCGGAGTCAGTTTGCGTCGGAGGCGGAGTCAACGGGAGTGGACTGTCATCCTGGAGGACGCCGTTATCATCCAACGAGATTCCTGCAAGACGAACGAAGCAACTCATTAGAAAAGAACGTCAATGGATCAGGGGATAACCATCTTACATCGGCTAATGTCCTTCAAAGACTTCGCTCTGCAACTCACATATAAACCCATTCAAACATGCCATATTCCAGATCATGTCAGTAAATAAATACGCTCCAATATCAGACATTTCCCATCGTACAACTCTCAACTTCGAAATCAGTGTAAAAAATCTATCTTGAATACACATGCATAACTTCATGTAAAACTGATGGTAGGATGTTGAGTTGAAAGTTCAACTCGTAAAGGCCAATGAAAAACTGTCTACGGCTTAGATTTTAGAAGTTCAGCCCTGTTATTTTAAGTTATCCAATCTAGAAATTCGACAAGAACGTTACCGGCTTTGTGGTGTCAGAGATTAGCAAAAATCGGGAATTAGAAGAAGTCGGAGGGAAGTACTTGGAAAGACCAGTGATTTCTCAGAGAAACAGGATACAAGTTAAAGTATCAGGAGAGCACTTGAAATGGTTTAACATATTATAAGAAATGTTGTTGACAACAACAGATTATTAAGTTCTGTTGAAGTCCTTAAAAAATTGCAAGTTTTTGAGAGAAAACTCTCCAGTTCTGTAAAACTGAAAAAAAAATTGAGATCAGCATTTCTTTGCTCACTCCAAGAATTGCGGACAGAACCATTTTGTTTTAAGGATAAGAAGTAGTACATTCATTGATATTTACAGGATGATTGTCCCCTTTGACACTCGACGGGTTAAATCAGGCGTAAAGCATATTCCCACTAACAACTGAAATACCAGTCGTGATACAGCACTCCCTAATTCTATATATCTGTCTGTCTGCCTGCCTTGCCAATCCAGCTACTGAACCCACCATATGGCTTGATCATACGCAACCTAATTAACAACTAATTAACTGAGACCTAATTAAGAACTAATTAACTGAAACAATGATTCAGCTTTGACAGTTTGTCATGAACGCTGTCTGGTTTGGGAGCATCATGATGACACATCACAGAAGGATAATTAGTCCAATTATTACAAACTACTATACCATATGATTAATTGTTTTTATGCTCAGCATTCTTCCCCAAGAATAGGAACTTCGAAATATTTGAATGGAATGGAGAGCCAAGTGTGCAAATACAGCATTATTAGCCCTAGAGCGAAATTGGCAACTCAGCGTTCAGCAGGAGGAAACCAGAGTGCCCAGAGAACACCTCTGCTCACATTTTAAATCATTATTGAGCACAAAAATCCTCCCACCAATAATTGTCACGGTGTCATCATAGAGCAGTCCCAAAACACATATTTACACGCAAAGGTCCCCAGGGACCATGACGCGATTGCTGATTATTATTATTTTTACAATAGTTCAAGGGAGCGCTATTAGTATGGTACATGTACATGTACAGCATAAGACTTGTGTCCAACAGGCCATGGGTTCGATTCCCCCAGATCACAGCCAACAATCTCAAAAGTTAAAAGTTAAAGTTTAGGGTATCAACAACTGTGGATGTTCTCATCTGACTTTACACTTTAACCCCAGCCTAATCCTGAAACCTTTCAGTAGAACTCAGATGAGCTGATCATTCAGCACTACAATCTCATCATTTCAGACTGGTACCCATAAACCTGGCTGGATAGAGGCCAATTAGGCAAAGGGACTTGCCCAAAGCCTCACACCTAGAGGGACTCGAACCGGGATCCTTTGACGACTAGTTCAGTTGGAGACCCACACCACTATGCCACTGTTTGTGGCTCCAATCTCACCAAAACTCACCTCATTTCAAACTTACAGACATAAACCACAGATGCCAGACAGGAGTTGCATCCACAGACAGATAGACTCAACTGCTGATTGATAAATTCAGCTTCCTGAATTCCTGTTAACTTGGATGAGGAAGTCACGTAATAGCGTGGAAAGCGGAAAGCGCGATGTTCAGCCAATTAAGAATCCATGAATATAATATATTATGACACAAGATATCTAGGACAATGCATTGGATATCAAGTGATCAAAACTGTGTCAGTATTAGACCTATATTTCAATACTAGAATAGGATTGATAAGTCATAATTATAATAATCAAACGGTCAAATATTGTGTTAAATCAATAGGTTGAAACTATCAGGTATATCAAGTATATAGGGTGTCACAAGACTGTGACTAAGAATTTTAAAAGTACATGTACATCTAATGTCTGCGCTTTGAGTAACTTTGCCATAAAATATTCAGTTAACCCAATAGAACCCACGCCGCCCAGCCATGAGCCGCCTAGAAGACCACTCCCACTTTTTGACAAAAATCCCCATCACCTCTAAAAAAGTAGAAATCAAAATCACCAATTACTGCCGGCACCGCCATGTCTCCAGACGCCGATACCGCCATAAACCGCCTTGACTTATTATACTGTTCGCTATTCAGGTTAATGCAGTGGCATTTCATGTGGCAGTGAAAGATACACATGGGAAGTGCAAAAAAATAGTTGGTTCTATTGGGTTAAAACTAAGAGCCCAGCACCAAATTCTGCATTGCTGCTCTGCAGACATTGGGACATTAAGTTACAGCAGGAGGAAACTGGACAGCCCGGAGAGAACCTCCACAGTCAATGCGAGCCGCCCTCTTTTATCACATGGAGAATTGGTCTGACTGGGGATCACACCTGAAACTTCAGAGGTCCATATTACACCATGAAATTAACCGGCCAAACCTTCCCTTTCCCTTCGCTACCACCGGAGGACATCCTCCCATCACAGGGGTTTCTACCACGCTACTCTTCCTCCACTCAAGAGGAACGAGACCAAAGCCCTGCTGTGGGAGGATGCCAGAGGAGGACCAAGGCCAATTTCATCACATTTGTAAGGCGGTCTAGGAAAACCCGTCGGATGTCCGACCCGCATTTGAGGAAAGTGTTTTAATGCCTTGGTAAACCCACACATTTCAATAGCTGAAATGTACGTAACAGGTAAACAGTAGCAGATCAATGCACAGGCAATTTGACAGCCCTTGTTGATCATTCAGCAACATCCCACGAGTTTTCCTAGACTGCCACACATTTACACTGTATGGATATCTCAACCAGATTCGAACAAGAACCACGTGAAGTGAAATTGGCCCGGCCCTGCCCTTCGACAAATTTGTTCCTTGCAACAACTGCTGGTAGGCCTACAGGATCTTTCTCCATCCTATCGTAGAATAACCCTATCCTATTGTAGAATAACCAAACGAGATAAATAGGTACCGTACACATACACACACTTACCATTATCAAACAAGAATTACAAATGACACACGCAAAAATTCCAACCTCTTTCAAGATCCACATAAAATCCTATAGTATTCCCACAACTAATCCGTACACAGTCCTTTGGCAGAAAACTATAGGCCTACAAGGAATAAAACAATCTCCCAGGCCTGTGCATGCAAAAGCCTACATCACAGCTTGCATACAATTGCTAATCGTTTTGGTTTGGACTTCGAAGACATAAGTATTTTGGGTGTCTCTACATATTCTTAGAAGGGATTGTTTCAGGGTTATTAATTTTCTATAGGGCCTATTCATGCGTACTGTACGCCTGTAAATTATGACACCTATAAAAATACTGGTGATTCTTATTTTGCCCAGGCACATTAATTTTAATACCAGATTAGGAGTTTAGTGAATCATCAACGAACTGATCATTTCAGACTGACTGGAAGTGCATGGTTCTTTTCTCTCAAAATCAGGGTGAACCATCACCAAAAATATTTGTGATTATCTGAGTGATAAACTGTTTTTTTACGGCACACAGCAGACACAGGCCTACTGGACTAACATGGCATTATGTAACGATTAAGGGCAGAGGCCGTGGGCCCATATTCATAAAACTACTTTAGTGTGTGACAATAAACAAGAAGTCAATCTCCAGAATTCACGAATTTTCGACCCCAACCGGGGTCTTTTTCAAGTGGAACTTTACAATCTGAAACTCTAGAAAAGACTGAGCTGAAACCCGAATGTAGAACTACATAGCCTGTGTAGACAGGGCAAACAAGCAATTAAGGAAAGAATAGCGACCAAGCCCCAAAGGTGGCCGCTGGACAATTAAGTGTGTGACACTTATCTTTTGTGTTGAACAAAGGATAGGTGTCACACTTAAGCAAGGTTCATTGGCACACGGATCCGATCGGTTTCCAGTCCGTTTGCCCCTAGTTTTCCGGATACGACAACGCTGAAGTCCATTTGATAGATTTTTTACGGACCTGAATCGGACCAATTCCGTGTGCCAATGAACCTTGCTTTAGACTTACCGGTAAGTAGTTTTATGAATATGGGCCCTGGTTAGGTCAGTCCAGTCATCAGGGCTGTCAGAGTGACACAGTGGAAACAGAGGCACCTGTCACCTCTGAGGTTCCAGGTTCGATCCCGAGTCGGGTCAGACCTTTTCTTCATGTGATAGAGACGACAGGACAAGTTTCTCTGGACACTCGGGGCCTCCAGTTTCCTCCTGCTGTAGGCTGAATTCATTTACCCAAAAGCTTCATGTACCCAAGCTTACTGTACTGGCTTAATGCCCGTGTCACACTGTCCCGAAATTAGACACCCGATGGCCACACGAATATCGAATTTTGAATTTTGCGTGAAGATGGCCCCGAAGTCAACTTCCAGAATCTTGCAAATTTTCGATCCCAACCGGGGTCTTCTTCAGGCTGGTACTTATTAGTAAGATTTCCAAAAGTTTCCATTAATTCGTATGGCCATCGGGTGTCAACTTCGGGACAGTGTGACACGGGCATTAAGAAGTTCACATGAGGAGAGATTACACAGTGGGCAAATACGTGAGGCGGTCTAGTATCGATGGCCTATGTTTTAGAACACAGTGGTGGCACCTGCTAACATTCAATAGAACTAGATTTGGGTCAGTGTTAGAAAATCATAAGAGGTGTCACCACTGCATACACAACCCTGGAACCTGAAGAAGTCACACAGCAATGACATCTGTTGTAGGAGATTAGAAACATTTGTGAGACACTTTTACGAATGTCAAGATTGACTTGGGGCAGAGCTTGGCTGAAGTAAGGTGGGTTGGACTCACTGGGGCACAGTGGGGTGGGGTGTGGAGCCGGGTGGCAAGTGGTTAGCGTGGGGTGGTGAGTGGGGTGGAGTGAGGTGGGATGGGACAGACAGGAATGAGGAATAGAGCCTGAGGCTGGGCGTGGAGTTGGGTGGGGT